>VZTH01010362.1:188771-236107 GCA_013397815.1 Aleadryas rufinucha
CGGCGTCACCTGAGGACGGGGGTCTTTAGGCACCACAGGCTCAAGTATTGGGTCTTTGCTGCTGTCCTGGCTCTTCTCTTGGCTCCTTTCTAGTCCTGATATTTTGGGGACGGCTGGGCCCCTAGCACCAGGGTCGTCATTGTCAGCAAGCGCGCCAACTCCCAACTCTTTATCTGCAACAACAACAGAGAATGTGGTTAAAGGTGAGGCAGACCCAGAGCCACTGCTGGGCCACTCGCACTCCGGGCAGTTCCACTTTGTTTCCATCAAGAACTGTCCAGGCCAATGTGAAACTGAATCAAATCCATCTGCCCCAGTAACTCTCCTCAAAATAAACCACGTGGCAGAAAGAGACCCTGCCTAGCACTCCTGTTCTCCAGCGCTGTTACTCATCACCGCGCCCTGACTGAGAGAACAAACAGGGAGCTGACCCACGGAGGGAGCACAGGCCATGTGCACTCTGGGCCTTCTCACAGAATGGTTAAGGTTGGATAAGACCTTTAAGACCACCACGTTCAATCCTCCACCATGTTCACCACTAAATCATGTCCTCAAGTACTGCATCCACACATTTTTTGAACACTTCCAGCGTCGTTGACTGCACGACTGCCCTGGGCAGCTGTGCCAGGGACTGACCCCCCTTTCCATGGGGAAATTCCTGCTGATGTCCCCCCTGAGCCTCCCCTGGCCCAGCCTGAAGCCATTCCCTCTCCTCCTTTCCCTGTCCCCTGGGAGCAGAGCCCGACCCCCCCCCCGGCTGCCCCCTCCTGTCAGGGAGCTGTGCAGAGCCACAAGGTCCCCCCTGAGGCTCCTTTTCTCCAGGCTGAGCCCCTTTCCCAGCTCCCTCAGCTGCTCCTGGGGCTCCAGCCCCTTTCCCATGCCACAAGATCTAAACTTTAAAAACACACACTAGCAGCAACCCTGGATTTTTTGGTTTGGCTGGTCATGGAGTGACTTACTTCTATTTCCCAACTCTTTAATAATAATGAATATTATTATAATTTTAACACCTGTACATTGGAGTTTTGCTCACCGGGGCTCTACAGTGATTTCCCACTGGAACTGCTCCCCAAACCTTCTGCCAGTGTGGATCTGACCCACGGCACCCCTTGGACCAAATCCAGGGGAACACCGCTGACCCCAGACTGGAAAGGTGCTGCCTTGCAGGTGGGGGATCAGAAGCACCTTTTAGGGCCATATTATACACAACAACTTGGAACAGCTGGACTTACACCTTCAGCAACTTCAGAAACAGCCCAAGGGAAACATGAGAGGTTTGAAGGAGCCTGGGACAAGCTTAGAATTGAAAGAGTGTCCAGTGTTCTAAATAACCCTAAGGTAGGAAAACTTTACTCCTTCTGCCAGTTCTAAAGGGTAAAATGACTAAATGCATAATGAAATAATATCCATTCAGAGAAAATCGTTGACAGCTCCCTTGTGCAAACCCCGAAGTAAAGGAGTGAAATTCAGAGGATGGGGAGTGAACTCTGCCAGCCCATGGCCTGGGCACATGTGTTTGCCAACCATCACATCCCTGGGGACAGCCTGGCAGCCATGTGTCACTAACATGGCATCATTTGGGTTTGACTTCATTAATAGATCAAAAATAAACCCCACCAGGTACCCTCTCACTAAGTGTTTTACAGGCCCTGTGCAAGGGTGGGCAGCCTGGTAAAGCAGGGGATTTTTATAGGCTGTAGACAGGAGATGGGAAGGAAGGGGATAAAGGGAGGCAAAAGGGAGGTAAACAGGAGAAAAAGGAAGCAAGAAAGAGGGGGAAAAAGTAAACAGGTTTATTTGATGAGGACCTACTTTAATCACTTCTGGAGTACCTGTAGCAGGCACAGAGGCTCCTGCACTAACTTGGATTGGAAGATTATGGGGGCAAGAGAGGGACTCCAGAGGGATAAAAACTATTACTCTGCCATATGCCCAAGGTCTATCTCACTGCAATAAACTGCAGGTTCCAAGTAAAGTAAACTTTGCCTGCACTAACTCTTTGGATCAATCCTGTTTGATCAAACATTATTAGAAGTTAGACAGAGCATGATCCACACATGTTCAGGCAGGTCCCCAAGGAGGAGAGAAATGAGCAACAGTGTTCAGGAAGAGGTGGCTCTATGTTCCCAGTCCTTATGGGTGTAGGAGTTACAAGTTTTTGGGTTTGTTATTTTTTTACACAACGGCTTTGAGGACTCAGGCTTGTCACTAGGAATGCCCTACTACATGGCTCTAGCAGGTGGTCTGGAAATCCTGCAGAGGTGATACTTCCAAATCTACAGGGAACACCTTGCACTCAGCGCATTCATTAAATCCTTTCCTTTGGTATTTTTAGCCTCTCTCATGTGTCACGCTCATTCAGCACAGCTCAGTGCTGGGGATCTGCTCCTCCTCCCCGGGAGAAAAGGGCTGGGAATGCCACTGTCTCCTGGGATTTTCTGCTGCTGCTCACATCCCCACTGCACAGCCCCCAAGTACCATCCCTGTGAGTCTGCACTTCCAAGATGCTGCATGCAGTAAAATTAATGTTATTCCCCAAGTCTCCCACCAGCCGTGCCCGTGGGTTCTCCTCTCCCATTGTGGCACCAGTGCACCCACACTGTGCCCCAGCCCGGTGCCAGCTGTGCAGGAGTCTCGGCACACACAGCCCTGCCTGGCTGATGGTGATGAGGTATAAATCAGAACCAGTTCTCCATCCCACTGTATCTATTTGGGGAGTTGAAATCCCCCCTCAGTGATAAACGCCACCAATCACAGGTTTCATGAGGAGGGCTCCAGTCCCCATCAACAGCACTTCAAGGTCACACAGACAAGATTGCTCTTTTCCTACCCTGATTGACTGGCTCAGTGCAAGAACTCTGGGGAAAAAAGCCCTTAATGTCACTATGACATAGACAACCCAACTTTGTGAGATTGTTTATCATCAGAGGAATTCATCTCCACCCAACAGCTAAGCAAGCACCAAGATAACTTTATTTGCTGGCTGTCTCCACACTCTTATTTGGATAAAGTGGAATTACTGCACTGGGATTCAGGAGAGCAGTGACTGTGATGTAACTTCCATGCTGACACAGGCTCCCCTTTTTCCACGGGGTTGATATCGCATCCAGCAACAGCCAATCTTTCACTGAAAAAGGAACAAAGCCAGAATTTGATGCTGAGGACTGAACATTGGCATTTCCCAGACAGGAAATGCAGCTTCCATTGTCTTCCGTTCCTGTGCCCTTTGATGTGTCTTAAATCTCAAATTCCTCTGTTTTTCACTCAAACACACAAACTCAAGACACAGAACTCCAGTGCCCTCCATGACCCTGCTGTGTATGTGACCATCAGTGGGTTGGCTCCATCACAGCAGGGAGCAGCCAAGCCCACCCTGGAGACACCTGTAGGTAACCCAGGTGACTCAGGTGACCCAGAGAGACTGTGCAGCTGCGAGAGCCAGCAAACACCTCCCTCTGGAGACATGGATTTATATAATAAATACAGATAATATGCAGCTTTCCATCACTCTCCCTCCCTAATGTGCAAACCACTAAAATTTGACCTGAACTCTGCATTCTGGCTCCTTTGTCCCATCTGGGTGGCCCCAAAGAGTTAAAGGATGGCCAGAGGTGGCCAGCTGGGAACATCACAGCCACAAGACGATGCCCAGCTGTTCTCCACTGACAAAAAGGCCCTGTTGGAATTTGCCAGATGTGACATTCCCAGAGATTCATCAACGCAGAGCCCTCACACTGGGCTGGCCAAGAGCTGTTTGCAGATGGGTTCACCACTCCCAGTCTGGGAGCACCAAAGAGCACAAGAGGTGCCAAGAGCCAGCACAGGGTATCCCACGGCCACCCCAGCCTGGCCAGTCCTGAGTGTCCTGGGCATCCCTGACCTGAGGCACCTGGGGAATGAAATCCCCTCAGGGACATCCCTGCACGGGCATGTCAAACTTACAGCGGCCAAACTTTTTTTCTAAACATAAAATCATCCAACTTTTCCATGTCCAGGTGTGGAACAGCCAGGTCTGGAGTGTCATACAGAAATGAGGCTGTATCATCTCCTGTCACTGCTCCTTCTGACTGCATTGGAATTCAGCCTCTCCATGCCTGGCCTCAGGCAACTTCAGAGGTCAATTTAGAACCAGCACTTTTCCTGAGAGGAAAGTTTAGGATTAAGCTCAAAGTCCTTACTGTACAAATGGCAAAACTACAGGAGATTTCAGTGTTTTGCTGAGCATTCAGCCTACCAAAGAAATATTTTATAGGATCATTTAATTTAAAAATAATTTTCATTTTCTTTCACTACTTTGGTATGTTGAACTACTGACAACACTGTACCTGCCTAACTCAAATTTTCTCCAAACTTGTTAATGCAAGATAAAACCCCAGATCTTTCAAACCCATTTTCTCCAGCTTTACCATGGTAAGTGGGGAGTTGGTCCAAACTGTCACAACCAACACAAACCCCCCAGGACGTCTCTGGAGTCATGGAAAGCAGGACAGATCTACCCCACAAACCAGCAGCTCTTTACAAGCACTCTACAAGGTTTGAAATAATTAATCAGATTTAAGCCCTGATTGTCCATTTCATATTGATTAGACGTTGGTCAGAGCAGTATCTGGATAGGGAGAGGCAGGTGCCAGGAGCTGTTACTGCCGGGAGGGAGGAGGCTGTGGGTGCAGCAGCCAACACGCATCAAACAGGCCCCAGAGCAGCTCAGCTGTTGTACTGGATACACATAATTTGCTAAAAACAATTTCTCATTTTTAGCACACAGTCATCTTTCATCCTAACTTCCAATGACACTAACAAAGCATTTGATTATGCAAATGAAGAGCAAGCCTTCGAAAGCACAGCTCCTTGCAGCTCTGTCATCTGCTGATAGCAATTACTCCTCTTCGAGCAGGTATTTAGCACAAGTGAACAGCAAGGCTGGTGACACACTTTGTATTTAATTATAAAACACAGAAGAAAATCATTCAGGACAAAAGATTTTGCTACCTCCTGTTAAAAATGTTTATCCTCTGCACTGAAAGGGATTTAATTGTCAACAATGAAGTTGCAGATCAATGCAAAGAAGCACTTAGTGGGATTGCACAAGATGTTGACAATTCTTCAGTCATTGAGCTGCTTCTGGCCCTGATTTGAGAGTGCAGAGTCCTCCAATACTGCACATGAAATGATTTATTTCATCCAGCTGTTAGACAGAACACACTCCAGAAATGTAACTCCTATAGCTGGACATTGGGAGCATTTGACAGCACTTATTCCATTTTTTTTAAAAAAGCACCTCTTGATGTAGTACAAAGGAATGGGGTAAAGCTTTCTAGAGGGAAGTGAAGAAAGGAATATCCTAACAGCCCTCTCTGTCAGGAATCCTGGCACTTTAGTTAGCAGGAAGGAGCTGCAGGCAGGTGTAACACCCTCATACACCCCGCAAGAACTCAATCCTGCTTCAATACACACAGCCAAAGGTTTATTTCCAATAAAATCTCTTGACTTCCTAACCCACCCAGCTGGGAATCAATAAATGAGATCATTAACGACACAGCCCCAAAGTACTCCACAGCCAGCTCCTGAGGGATGACTGAAGGGGCTCCCGAATGGGCTGGAAAACTTCCCAGGTGGGAAGTGGCGTTGACAAAGTCACTGGGGAATATTCTTTACTGATAATGGGTTTGTGATCAAAGAGTTTCACCTTCCTGCTTCAATTCTGCATTTTAATCAAAGAAATCTAGGTCCTGTCATGACAATACTTCTAAAAACCCATCCAGATGCACAGAAACACAGAAAGCCCCTGTGAGGCCAGGCTGTGCTTCCCACCCCTCCGGCACCAGCCAAGGCTTTTCCCAAAGTGGTGCACAAACCTTGGAGCCAGGGTACAAAACCCACCTGCCCAACCATGAGCTCTGCTCCTGGTCTCTGCTCAAAGACTGGCTTACATCCAAACACCTGGGATTTTCTGCCAAGATTCTCTAGAATTGTGGCAAAAACCAGGGGTTTGTTATGTACCTAAATCTCAAGAGTTATAGAATCCCAGAATGGGTTGGGTTGGAAAGGACCTTAAAGCTCATCCAGTGCCACCCCTGCCATGGGCAGGGACACCTTCCACTGTCCCAGGCTGCTCCCAGCCCCAATGTCCAGCCTGGCCTTGGGCACTACCAGGGATCCAGGGGCAGCCACAGCTTCTCTGGGCACCCTGTGCCAGGGGCTCCCCACCCTCGCAGGGAACAATTCCCTCCCTATATCCCATCCATCCCTGCCCTCTGGCAGTGGGAAACCATTCCCTGTGTCCTGTCCATGTCCATCCCTTGTTCAAAGCCCCTCCCTGCCTTCCCCCCTCCTCTTTTGGCTGTTGCAGGAACACCCTGTGACCCCTCAGTGGGCAGAGCAGAAGGGTGGGAGAGCATTTCAAACCTGTCCGGAGTACATGAGGTGACAGTACACAACAACAATCAATTAAGAACAGAAAACACAGCAAGGCTGGATAATTTTTTCCAATTATCAGCAGGAACATCACTTCAGCACAGGGTTATCCCCATCACAGGACAAGGGGAGAAAAATATCTTGAGTTTATCCATCATCCCCCTTTCCTGACTATTGATTTGCCTCGGCTACAGATCCACAATATTCCCTCAAATGCCCACGACATCTGCTCATCCCCCTTGTGTGTGACAGGATTACTTGAATGAGCTTGAACAAAACCAGCTTTCAAAAGCAGCTTGAAAAGCATAACCCTATGAACACTGATCGAATGTAACCTGACAGCTCAGTTTAATATACCAAGGACCAAAAAAGATGAGTGTGATATGTTTATATAGCAAAATAACACATCTATTCCCCCTGAGAGGTGTCACACCCCCAGCTCACCAGCCACACAGCCCTGGCTCCTTTGTGAATTTGTTCTTTAGAGCCAAAGAATTTCTGATTTTAAAGGCATGATGCCAATAAAGGCAGAGAGCTTAAAACCCCCTTGCTAACACTGAGATGAAGCTCAGCACGACCATGAGAATCCCCATTTTAATTACAACTATTTCATCTTATTGGTGTCTACAAGGAAACTCTGCTGAGCTTCCACACCCCAGCTCCACCATCAGGGTCACTTTACCCTGTTCTCATGCTTGGCACTATTTCCCTTGTGTTTCCAAGGCTGCAGAGAAGATGGATATTAGAGAATCACAGAGCCATTAGGGATGGAAAAGCTCTCTAAGACCACTGAGTCCAGCACTGCCAAGGCCACCACTAACCCATGTCCCCACAGGCCAGATCTCCACATCTTTTAATTCCCTCCAGGGGTGGTGACTCCACCAGTGCCCTGGGCAGCTGTGCCAGGGCTTATCCAACCCTCTGCTCCAACTGCCCAGGAAGGATTCTTCTGGTCTGGGTTGTAGCAACAAGTGAAGAAATAAGATTTCACTGTTTCTGGTCAACAAAGTGTCACATTAAATGTTAATTATACATGTCCAGTAACACCCAGCTCATTGCAAATTGTCTGCATTTCTTGGCACCTGAAAGCAAAATTCAAGCAAAGGTGCAAAGTCAGTGTGAAGGCCCTTGTGAGCCACCTCTTCTTTGCTGAGGCAGATGTTGTCTTCAGGGAAGCTCGAAATGAAGTGTTTCATCCCAGAGCTGTGGATCATCTGTGCCCTGCCCCACTGTGAAAGTGCCTTTGCACATCACCACAAGCAGTGCTCACCTTCAGGACACACTCACCAAGTGACCTGTCCACAATGGAACCAGAGCAGCAGGTCAGGGTGGTTTTGTTATGAAGGAGAAGCTGTGGAGAGGCTGAGCACATCCTGAACACATCGACAGGAATGACCTCTGGGCTTGGTGCAGACAGCACCTCCAGCTCAGTTCAGCCCAGTGCCTCACTCATAATCTGAATATCCACAATAAATGGCGAGCAATGAAGAGCAGATTAAAGTCAGATGTGCCACACACTGTCCCTGGGATGTGGTTAATGAGCTGGCAGGACACAGGACTGGCACAACGGTGCCCCACACGCAGAGAGGACACCAACATCAGGGCACGACGTCTGAGGCTGAGGACAGCCCCAAACGTGGGGATTTTCTACCCAAACTGGAATCATTAGCCTGTGTATGATTCATAATAGCATTTGTAACTTGTCCTGTGCTCCTCGCTTTAATTTTGATTCATGTTGTGCCTTGCTGCTGAGGCTAATTATTATCCAGCAATGGTGCATTCAAAGCCTCCAGCCTCACGCACAGGACTGTGTGGTGTTGCCTCCATGTGACATGGAACTGTAATTCTAAAAGGATTAAAAGTTTACCAGCACAGCCATGTAAAGTAGAAAATGAATTGTTCACTCTTCTCATCTCTGTTTGGAAATTAGATTACGGGCTCCAAGTGAGCTGAAATACAGAATGAGGCAAATCTTTGTGATTAGCTCACAGGTGGCCAGTGAGCCTTTCTGTGCCTCAAAGCCTGGCAGATTCCCATTAGCTGCAATAATAAAAGAATGTGTGCTTATCCCTCAGCCCAAACCCTGCCCTGTGCCAGCACGGCTACCTGCTGTGCTAATCCTCACAGCCAATATCATCATCCTCAATTGTGAGCTCTGCAGTTTGCTCAGCTGTCAGTCGGGATATTCGGGGCGTGCGGCTCATCCCTGCCCGGCCCCGGGGCCCCTCAGCACTGGGAAGGAACTGGGGTGCTCACCCCAGCCAGCCCCACACTGGCAGCAGCTCTTTCCCAGCACTGAGAGCAAAGGGTCTTTCCACAGATAAACAACTGGTACCACTGACCAGCAGTGTTTCAATAAACAAACACGGCTTTACATTCATGTTCTCTCTGCAGAAGGCCCCCGTGTGGGTGTCAGTACAGCAAAACCCACCACATTTTAGCAGAAATCAGGACTCACAAGTGGTGCAGAACATCAGGGGTCCATCCCATCTGGGATTTGGTCCTCACTCCCCCCAGCTGCAGATGCAGTGGGAACACGGGAGCCTCTCACTCAGCCACCACCCACACACAAGGAAACCTCTCCGAGCCCTCCCAGCGTGAGGCTGCTTCATAGAAGGAACCTTGAGGGCTCCTTCCTCTGGCAAACTGATACCCCACCTGGCAGAACTGTGATAACTTTTTTATTATTTCTGTAAACATCTAATAATCCTCTGAACCCTCCTAAGCTCTTTACCTTAACATTACCTTCCACCAGGGAGCTCTACAACTCAACTTACAATTTTCTTTTCTTCCTTTTATAGAATCACTGAACCATTAAAGCTGGAAAAGGCCTCCAGAGATCATCAAGTCCAACCTTTGACCCCCACACCACAAAATGCTACATCCTGTTGTTTTTTGAACCCACCACTTTCCTGGGCAGCCTGTGCCAGTGTTTAACCACACTTTCAGTGAAGAATTTTTTTCCTAATATCCAACCTGAGCCTTCCATGGAATGTGTTAGGCAGGGAGATGGGAACCAATTTCCTTATTCCCACACTAAAAATTCACCAGAATATTTCAAGTTAACTTCATAACATTTATTTTACATCAAAAATTTAAAAAACCCTGTTGAACAGTGGTGCTGTGGACCAGTGCTTGAGGCCCTCACCCTTGGCCCTGCCCTTCCCTGACGTGGGGCTGTTTTATAAGCTGGTCTGGGGAAACAGCTGGAATTCAAAGTAACCTCTTCCCTCTTCATTTCCCTTTTTCTAAAAGCACCCTTTGCCTGGCCTGGCAAAGCTTGCTTCCACCAGTCCTGCTGATGGGAGAAATGCTTGGAAAGCTGCCCCTGTCCCTCACCCTGCACAGCAGCACCCGCTGCAGGTCCTAAACCACCAGCAAGGCTCGGTGTCAGAGACTCCCTCAAGTTATGCACATATTTAACTGGATGTGAAGAGAGTCAGCTCCTGATTAGGCAGCAGCTGATTATTTGATTTGGGGATTAATGTGACACAGACACCTGGGCTCACAGGCACCAGCTGGTGCAGCAGCGCTGCCGGGGCTGCGGCGCTCGGGGATGGACCTGCTCGGGATCTTCCTGTCAGGCCATGAAGGTGCCATCAGACTTCCCTGCTGGCTGGTGCCACAGCCCCCGGCAGCCAGACGGGGTCACTGGGAGTCCTGCAGCTGGGCGTGGTGGTGACCACCCTCCCCAGGCCAGGACTGCACATTGTGCCAGCTGTACCCCAGAATCCCAGCTGGGCCAGGCTGGAGGGGACCCCAGAGGGTCCCTGGTGCCACCTCCCTGCTCAGGCAGGGCCATCCCAGAGCACAGGGCACAGCATTGTGTCCAGAGGGCTCTGCAATATCCCCGCTGAGGGAGACTCCAGCCCCTCCCTGGGCAGCCTGTTCAGGGCTGGGCAGTGGCCAGGGCAGAAGTTGTGCCTCCTGTGCAGGGGAATTGCTGGGCTCAGTCCCTGCCCGTTGCTCTGGTGCCACTGCTGGGCCCCCGGAGCAGAGCCCGGGCCCTGCTCGGAGCCCTCCCTGCAGCCAGGGACAGCCAGGCCTGAGGGCCCCTCTCGGCTGGGGCTCCTCTCGAGGCTGAGCAGCCCCAGCTCCCTCAGCCTGTCCTGGGCACGGAGATGCTCAGGTTCCCACAGCTCTGCCCAGTGCCAGCAGAGCCTGTGCTCCAAACCTTTCCAGCAACGAATGAGCTGCCTGAATGCTGCAAAACTGCACACTAGGAATTTCCACTTTGTCTGGAAAACTGGTGTGGAGAGAGAAGAAGAAAATTCCACAGCCATTCCACAGCCCCTCCTCTGGCTCGGTGCTCTGCAGAGCCAGCCTGGAATGCAATATCCCAACCTCTCCCACCCAGCACAGGTGACCTGTCGAGAAAGGAGGTTTTATTGCTCAACTTTCATTTACCTCAATAGCTGAGCAACTCTCATTTTAATTTATTTTTCCCCTCTCTGTTGATCCTCTCCAAGGCCTTTTATCAGGGCACACACCCCTCCAAGGGAGCACTATAGCATGTGCTGAGCTCCCAAGGCTCATCAGGGTCACAGTGGCGGTGCTGGCAGAGTTGGGCCAAAGGGGGTTGGTTTCTGTCCTCCCACAGTCCCACTGACAGCCTGACTCCCCTCTCAGTGCTCAGCTCAGGGCTACAGCACTCTGGGTCACAGAATCATGGAATGGGTTGGATTGGAGGGACCTCAAAGCCCATCCAGTGCCACCCCTGCCATGGGCAGGGACACCTTCCACTGTCCCAGCTGCTCCAAGCCCCATCCAGCCTGGCCTTGGGCACTGCCAGGGATCCAGGGGCAGCCACAGCTTCTCTGGGCACCCTGTGCCAGGGCCTCCCCACCCTCCCAGGGAACAATTCCTTCCCAATACCCCACCTAAACCTACTCTCTTGTAGCTTAAAAGCAGGAAAAAAAGGCCATTTCCATAACTGTTTTGGTTTCCAAGGAGCAGAGGAAGAAGGAGATGGGTCTGATCCAAACATCCTAAAATCCATGGGGCTGCAGGTAGTGGTGTCCAACAGAAAGTTCAATTCCTTATAAATTATGAATAGCCCCCTCCTGTGGCATGAAATACCCATCTTGGAGTGAGGGGAACCTTGGCAAATAACATTTATTTACGTTTAAGAAAAATACTTTAAAATTGGGAAAAAAACTCCAGACACTTTCAGTTTTACAGTATTTTCAATTCTTTTCACAAAGGGAGGTAAAACTAAACCCAAGTGTTTACCGAGTGCTTGAAGACCAAATCAAGCACATATGATGTTTCAACAGCAGCCCAGTGAAATAATCAATAACCTCCAATTCCAGTTATTGACTTTTGCACACCCTTGCAGGCATGAGACTCCAGATGAAGGCACTACAATCACCAGATTGTTCAATTTGCTCTCGCTCAGATATTTCACACTGACATGTTTTATGATGGTGTGTGGAAGCTTGTTTGAGAGAAGCTCTTGAAAGTCAAAGTGGACTTCAGCTCCCCAAATTCCCTCTTTTGCTTCATTTTGGGATCCAGGGCTGCTTTATGCATAATGGAAATATGAAATATTTCCCTCTCTCTATTTTGTCCTCTCTTACAGCTTGGAGGAACTTCAGGAAGGAAGACACCTTCTGTTTAATCATATCATAATTACAGAAGATTACACATCTATAAACTGCATTACCATGGAAAAAAAGTGCTTTTGTGTGCCCCACACACCTCCCTGCAGTGTGGGATTGGCTTCCCTGGCACCCCATCTTGTCTTTTTATGAGACTGTTTCGATAATATAATTCTTCACTCTCTAACAGCCACAATAACAACTTGTCTGGACCACTGTGAAGCAGCAAGAGCTCATTAAGTCCTAGAGAATGTTTGCAGCTATTTTAGCGCGGGTGTGATTTGTTATGACATGGGAAAGCTCCATTATTTCGCCAGGTTTAATAGGTAGTAGATATGCCCAAGCACATCCTTCTTGCAAGGCTACGAGGAGCTTTTAGCAATAACCCTCGAGGATGTATTGGGCAAACTCATCTTGCAACATCTTCAAATATATAGAGAAAATGATGTGAACTATGGAAAATCACCGTGATTCAGGGACAGTGCACTAGACTAGAAGATTAAAGTTCTGCTCCAGCTCCCTCAAGACACAGTTAGGTCAGTGCTTGGCCCCGTTTCCTTTTCCAAGGATTTAGATGATGAGCTTTCCAGGGCAGGGGCTGATGTAAAACAAGAATCAGCTCTTGCTTAAGGCCTCTCTGTATTCGTTTCATGAGAATAATAATAAGGATTAAAAAAAAGGTCAAATTCAAGCTTGGCAGAATGCCAGCACTCCTCACTGTGGTTCAAAGAAAGCATTTGAGTAAGTAAATGTAAGATATAATAATTTATTTCCTTGCACTGCTCTATATTGTGTTTGAGATGTTTGAGAAGTACCTCACTGGGTTTGCTCCCTTTCCCGTGAAGCTGACAGCCATGAGCAATCAATAATCATGTCCTGAGCTCATGTACCTGGTTTTCCACGGGGCCCTGACAACCACTGATACATAAAATCATATATAATCCTTATATAACATGCAGAAGGCTGAAACTGTACTGATCTCCAGTGCAACAAAGAAAATGCACAGAAAATCAATATAAATACACAGAAAATCAATGTAAATACACAGAAAATACACAGAAAATCACGTGGGCCCATTAACACTTAGAAAGAAACTACTGTGAGCTCCATTCAACAGATGAACCCAGTGTGAGACACATTTATCCCACACGTGTGTGCATGTACTTGCACACCTGTGCACAGGTACACACATACACAGCTGTGGCCATTGGTCCTGGGGGAGGATTTATTTTAATTATCATCAAGGCAAGGCTGTCGAGTGGATTCTGATGGGAGGAGGGAGGGCAGCACATGCAAACGGTTCTGGCTGCAGGTCGGGACCCACGCTTGCTCCTCACCCTCCACGTCTGGAGGGATCCAACCCCTCCTGCTCTTGGGAGATGACAAGCCTGACATTTGTGTTGGAAGCTCTCCAGCACTCACTTCGAGCTTCCTAAAGTTTGTTTCTGACTAGAAGGGAAAAAAAAAAATCCTGTTTAACATTTACCAGTTACCACCAGTTTTACTGGAAACTGTTGAAAACGTTTAACAACTCGTCCTCGGGAGGGGTGAGGTGGTGCCACGATGAATACATGAAGTGTTTTCTCTAAGTTACTCTTCTTCAAGCAAGGTTGAAAAATGAATTCTAGATACAAAGTGAGTTTAGAGGTAAACAGAAGGGTTTAGAAGACACAAAACACTGTGGCCCAGGAAATAAGTACAGGAGGAGATCACAGAATCCCAGAATGGTTTGGGTTGGAAGGGACCTCAAAGCCCATCCAGTGCCACCCCTGCCATGGGCAGGGACACTTTCCACTGTCCCAGGCTGCTCCAAGCCCCGTCCAGCCTGGCCTTGGACTCTGCCAGGGATCCAGGGGCAGCCACAGCTTCTCTGGGCCCCCTGTGCCAGGGCCTCCCCACCCTCCCAGGGAACAATTCCTTCCAATATCCCATCCATCCCTGCCCTCTGGCAGTGGGAAGCCATTCCCTTTGTCCTGTCCCTCCATCCCTTGTCAGTAGTCTCTGTCCAGCTCGCCTGTGGGCTCCCTGTGAGGGGGGACTCTGCTGGCACTGCTCAGCGTTGGGGACTCACAAGTGACTCCAACAAAGCCCAGTGTGTGCCCCTTCCTCTGCCACACGACTCCATCCATTCCCTCCCTTCTTCCTTAATGACAGAACAGATCAATGGCCATTTCACAGCTCGTTCCTGGACTGAAAATCCCTCTCCTTCCTCCTCCCAGATGCACACACCATCAGGCTGGAGCTCCTTCTCCACAGAGTTTCTTCCTCGGTGCCATCGAGGCACAAACCTGCCCAGCACGGAGAACGTACCGGTCTAATCCTCTCTCTTCCACAAAGACCAGATTAGCTCTAAGTTAAATACCCTTGTTCCTTAAATTTCCTCCTTGTCAGGATGCCATGGGAAGCTCTTAATCTTACAAAAGAGCCTGAGGACATTCTGATGCCTCCCCATGAAGACAGACAGCAGCCCACAGTGCCAAGATAGAGCTGAGGTATTAAACTAATCCCGGACCTGGGGACGTGCCTGCAGCAGGGCCGGCGGCCACTCATCCCCGTGGCTGCAGCTGGAATTTGGTGAGTGGCATCCCCTGCTCTAGAGGGACTCGTGACACTCTTGTGCAAGTTATCAGCTGCAGAGGAGTCAACTCAGCTGGTGATTTAGCCACAGCAGCCCCGGGGTAACGGATCCAGCCCACACTGGCCGTGTTGGGGCCCTCTGTGGAAGCCTGTGGCCACCAGAGCCAGCTCCGCAGAGGAGAGGCTGCCCGGGGAGAGATGGAGCATCCCAAACATCTTCCACGGAAGGAAGTGGCAGCCAAACGTGCAGGTGCTCCCCAGGGTGATGCTGCAGAGGTGACGTTCCCCTCTCAGATGTGGCTCTGGCCTGGCAGTGCCTGAAGCACACCAGGAGCCACCTGCAGCCGAGCTTCCCCCTCCTCTCCAGGCTGCCGGGATTAAAGCTGCTCCTACTCAACAGAAGGTAACAATCTCCCTAAGCTTGAATAAAACAGCAAAGCCTTTGCTCCCAGCCAAAGACCAGAGTACATTTATGAAGCGACTGATCTTCTTTTCACCCTTCTCATCCACAAGCTTGGAGAGACCACAGGCACTCTGCCTGACCCCAGTAAAACCCACAGTGGCACATCCAGCTTGGTTCAGTTCCCTGCTCCACACAGCCAGAAACACTGCAAGGGACTTGACTCCTGTCCAAGTGCTCATGGACAGCACAGCCTTGCAGAGATCTGTCCATGGATCACACGGACCAGCAGGATCTGCTGGGGGAGGGCAGGTCACGTTGCTCCCTGCACAGCAAACCCTCTCTGAATCACCTAAAGACAGCTGAAAGCAAAGTTTGCAAAACCAGGTTAAATATCAGTGCATGATATCAAGCACTGGTTTCTCTAATTTTGTATGTTTAAGATCAGATAAAAAAGGAAAGGAAGATTTTTCCCTGAATGTCTCTTTAAAGACTTTCCAACAGCTTACGCACAAAGCATTTAGACACTTTAATTTCCACTGCAATATGAATACTCTAACCCCAAATGAAACTTATTAAAAATTAAATTCTTATATTAAGTTTAAGATGTGTCTCTTTTCTCCCCAGGTCCCATTAAACACTCTCCCTACACACAGTTTAGAAGACAGAAGAGATCCTAGAGAATATTTACAAAGAGAACAAAACCCCCTGAGGGTTTTTATGTTACTACAACATTAATCTATTTTAATCACACAACAGATTAAAAACAAACAACATTAAATGGTTCTGCAAAGTACCGAGCAAAAGTCTGTCTTTGTTGCACAAAAAAACCTCAGGAAAAAAAATACAATGCTTGGAAATAAGGTTACTATGGTGTTCCACAGAGACAGAGCACAGCAAAATGAAGACTGGACCACAGAGCTATTGGTGGGGAGAAGATCATGGAATTCCAGAGTGGGCTGGGTTGGAAGGGACCTTAAAGCCCATCCAGGGGCCCCCCTGCCATGGGCAGGGACACCTTCCACTGTCCCAGGCTGCTCCAAGCCCCATCCAGCCTGGCCTTGGACACTGCCAGGGATCCAGGGGCAGCCACAGCATCTCTGGGCAACCCATTCTATGATTGCTTCAGCAGTTATTTCTGGCATTAATCTTGGTAACTCTGATGTCCTCACTATTTCCTCCAGTCCCTCCAGCCTGTTCTCACACCGTGCCCATTCCCATTTGTGAGCATCTCCCTGACCACCTACAAACCCTGACTGCAGCTGCTTTTGGGGGATGGAGCCCAAGGGGCACAGCCTGCTCCTCAGAGCTTGCCCTGAGCAGCTGCTGTGAACAACAGCTCTGGTTTCTATCCCAGGCTCTAAGATTTTATCCAGCCTTTAATTATTTACATCTATTTGCACAGTTTCAGTGCACTGAACTGAAATATCTATTGAGCTGTCCACAGGTCGTTCCCCTGAATCATCCCAGTGCATTTAGAGGCTGGGGCTGTTCATGGATAGTTCACTCTTCCAGTAGCTCCATCTCGCTGCTGCTAACAAAGAACCTCCTCTGCTGCTGCTGGGGCTGTCAGTGGTCTGGAGATCTCACTCTGATGCTCAGGGCTGCTTTTTCTCATCTTGAATGACCCAAGTAATTGTGCTTTTGTAATTGAGTTTGTCATCTCCCTGCCCACAGACTCCTGATGAAGAACAGCAGCATTCTCTGGGATTGTGCTGCACCCCAGATCAGATCCACACAGCACTGCAAAGCCAAATCTTTCCAACAGTTCCAAGCCAACGTGCTCCACCACAATTTTATAACCACCCTTGCCCAGAAGACATTGGATGGGAGCAGTTATGCCAGAGCTTGAAATTATCTAAAGAAACCACAAAGAAAGAAAGAATTGCTCTTGTTCAAAGGCAAGGAGCTGCTAAGATTCCCTGAAACAAGTGGAAGCATTTCACAGGGATGCTCCAATAACACAGGGTGCTCCAGGCAGCCCTTTTATCTCAACGCTACCAACTCAGCTGCCAAAGCAACCGAAACCTTCAAGGGAATGATTTGTGTGGTTACTGCAGATTCACCAGGAGATACAGCTCCCACTGAACATCAGTGGGAGCAACTGCAGTTGTTTCTGGCAGCATCACTAGGGGTGTGGAGGGGGGAAATGCAGGGGGTTCTGCACAACAGTTGTATTAAAATCTTCCACTATGTTTATTCAGTGGATTTACCACCAGCGTGGTGCAATCCCTGACAGGATTTGATTGCTTCATCCCAACATTCTTTCTTCCCAAACCAGCTGCTGCAATGGATAATCCAGATTCACCCGTGGAGGACAGCGAGGGGCAAGGAGCAATCCCTGCCCCCTCACTGCACTTTGAGGTGTCTCTCTCCAGGCTGGGAGCAGTGAGGGAGGGCTGCCCAGCCCTGGGAGGGAGCACTGCAATCCCACTGCCTGCCCGGGATCCGGGAGATGCACCTCCCTCGCTCTGCAGGACCAAGCACTGACACACAGCCCAAGGAAACACTCCTAAAGCCTGTCAGAGCACGTGCAGCACACAGAGATGCCTGCAAATGTTTTCAAGCCAGAGACATGGAGTGTCTGCCAGCTGTCACCCCCTGGGTGACACTGGTGAGGGATCCCAGGGAGTGACCAGGCCTTGGGACAAGGAATAAACCAGTTGTGGCCACAGCAGCACCACAGGCCAGCCCCAGACATGGGACATGGACAGGACATAGAGCATGGCACGAGGACTCCACTTAACCAGTGGCAAATATGCACAAGGTATAAATCTCTGTCTAGGTGAGATCACAGAATCCCAGATGGTTTGGGTTGGAAGGGACCTCAAAGCCCATCTCATCTTCCCCTGCCATGGGCAGGGACATCTTCCACTATCCCAGGCTGCTCAAAGCCCTGTCCAACCCAGCCTTGGACACTTCCAGGGATGGGGCAGATACACCTTTGCTGGGTACCCTATGCCTCCCCACCTTCATAGGGAAGAATTTGTTCCTAATATCCAACCTAAACCCACTCTCTGTGTGTTTGAAGCCATTCCCCCTTGTCCTGTCACTCCAGGCCCTTGTAAATAATCTCTCTCCATCTTTGTTGTAGGCTCCCTTCAGGCACTGGAAGGCCACAATTAGGAGATCCTTCACTGCTCTTACAGCTTGACAAAACTTTGTAGTGTTTCCAGTCTCAAGAATAAAACCCACTACAAGTCAATGCCCCCTCTTAGGAACTTGCTTTAAAAACCAGAGGATGTATATTCAGGGCCTTCTTTATTTGCATTGCAGTTTTTAGCCTCATGAAAGGGAATGCCTTTCACATAATGGCATTACTTCAGGATCTAAGATAACAACAACAAAAAGCTGATGAGACTTCTGATAAAATCATGAAAGGCAGTAATGCTGCATCTTATTACCACTCCATGGTAATTCAGCTGCTCTTAGCAGTGGTAAGGGCCTCTCTAATAGCAGCCAAGAGCTGTTGTTGAGCTCTGCTAATGATGCAGGAGATGGAACCGTGAGGCAGCCGAAGCACCAGCTCCTTCCAGGGCCACACACTTGGCAGGCAACATTATCTCTGCATTTTACAGGTTTTCACAGCAAAAAGTCACTCTTCAAAATCATATGCAATAATACTGTGAACGAACTTTTAAGCTGCTTAAGTAACCATCAAGTCACAAAAGGAAGAAATGAAGTACCTGTGCCATGGTGAATAGATGTGTAAATGTGTGTCAGTGCCACTGAATCTCTGCAGGATTTTTCCATTCACCTGTTAGAAACTGCAGGGGGAGTGAGGCCGGCACCATACCCACACCTGGATTTGAACCAGCTGCTACAGTTAGGAGACACCAGCTTTAGAAAACACCAGCAAATACTGGAGGATAATAAATGCTCAGCTCATGTTTATCCAAGCTCCTGGCATGCCAGCTTTGAGTCACAGAATCAGAGAATCACTGAGATTGGAAAAGACCTCTAAAATCATTGAGTCCAATCGTTAAAAAACAAAAACCGACTTTCAAAACATGCCCTCTCTCACACCACAGTGTGAGGACAGGTTCCTCTTCTCATCCTGATCCTTCACCATTCCAAGTGTTCCAGTATCCACTCAATGTACAGCTCCAAGGGATCCCCCAACCCCACGTGTGAGTGAGCGTCGGTTAAACAGTGACTCGAAAGGAAGAGCACCACTGTTTGCAGCAGCAATACAAGGGTGAGACCTCAGCACTCTCACAGTCAAAGGGCTTGGGGGAAAGTGTGAAGAAAGTTTTTAATCTTCCTATTCCCAAAATAATCCTGGGTATCCATTCCAGAACTCCAATTTTGGATACCAGGAATGACAACAGAGCAGCTCATTGAACAAAAGCTATTCAGAGAGGAGTACTTCACCTAAATAAGTGCAATGATTATTGGTTACAATATCTGATACACAAGAAACACAGCAAAGAAAGACAGAGTAAGAAAAATATACTTTCTCCACCTGTGCTTTTTTCTTGAAATTTAATTTTCAAGGGATTCTTGATGCCAGCCTTTTCCCACACCAGTTTGCAGTCAGCCATCATCAAGTCTGGGAGTTGGGGCTGGGCTACCATGTACAGCCTCCTCTTTGCTGAACAACTCCTATCCCACACTAAAAAAATAAAATTACTCTTACTAAATTGATTCGACTTCTTTCAAAAACAGAACACACTGTCTTCTAGACTTTAAATTCCAACACAGCCAACTAAATTAAAACAAAGTACACACTGCCAAATGTTCTCGCTAATAACACTAAAATCACTCTAGAAATTGAACGTCAGTTAATCTTCCAGCTAAGAATATCATGCAGAGAAGACGAGAGGACCTTGCCAGTAATCTTAAAATGAAGACTGATAAGGCAAAAAATAACTCACAGCAGCTTGTGCTCACTTAACGTTCTCGTTGGTGGTTAATACCCCCAGCACCAAGGGGTGCTCACTGATCCAGGGCCACGGCGCTTTTCCAAAATAATCCCCAGGAAGAAACAGTCCAGAAGGGTTATGTTTAACACAGTATCACTTTCAGGCTAAAACACTGCTTTCAGCTACTTACTTAATCCCTTTCTGAAAGAGGTGGCCTCATGTTTGGGCATCAGCCCCTGCTTCTGTTGTGTTGTTGCCATAACAGAGCAGAGGAGCTCCGAGCGCTGCCCTCTCTCCCCTGGCCGGACACAGCCCAGGCTGCAGATCCTGCCCTGGGGTCAGGCTGGCTCCATCCCCGTCCCCACTCTGGGGTGAGGTGGCAGCTGGGGGACAGCCGGAGCTCCTGGGGGACAGCCGGGGCTCCTGGGGGACAGCCAGGGCCCCTGGGGGACAGCCGGGGCTCCTGGGGGACAGCCGGGGCTCCTGGGGCACAGCCAGGGCTCCTGGGGGCCAGCCGGGGCTCCTGGGGGACAGCCGGGGCTCCTGGGGGCCAGCCGGGGCTCCTGGGGGACAGCTGGGGCTCCTGGGGGACACGGGCACTGCACAGCCATCGGAGAGCTCTGCCTCGGGAATGGGCTGCAGCAGGGAAAGGGCGATGGGCTGGTTTGGGATTCCCACAGCTGCTGCTGCAGATTCCAGGAGAATCCCTTCTCCAGCTCCTTGGACAGCTCAGCCCCAGAGTGACCGAGCAGAGGGCACACCACTGCAGCAGCAGAGGGGAATGACAAACATCAGGAACACGGGCCTGTTCTGAGCCTCTGCAACACCTTCCAGGAGGAGGATTTAGCTCCTCTGGGTCTGCTCCCTCCACCAAGGCCACGGGCAGCTGCTGGGCAGCCCTAGGGATGAATCCCAGCCAGAACACAAACCACAGCAACACCTGCATCACCAGGAGATTTCCATAGTGGGCCTCCTATCCCAGAGCAGACACTCATCACTGACCAAGGCTGTTGTCAAGCTCATTAAATTAAAACATCTCCACAAACCTTCCCAATAAACCAGAACTGAAATGAATTTCAGCAGCTCTTCTCTTGGGAGTGGAGGGGACTTATCAGTCAAGCCCAAACATGAACAGGACCTAAACAGGAGCTAAAAAGCAGAGGAATTCCAACCCTGCCTCTTGTCTGCTTCTTGGAAATCCATTTCTTAGATAACTAAAAGGCAGATAAATAATAAAAAAGGATCTGCACTAAGTAGTTCATTTGTTTTCAGGGATGTAAGCAGCAAATGCTGAATTTCTTTTTCATCTTGCCTTGAGTTGCAGCAAACTGTCACTCTTACATGGGCAGCAAGGGAAAAACATCCTTATTATTAGAAAACAATCACTGCCAGATCTGATAACAATCTGACAGTAACAACTGTGGGGATTCTGCTGCCAAGGATGTCTTGTGTTATTTAGAAAACAGAAAAGAAAATATTCCTGAGGGGGGAAAGCACACAAACAAATAATTGTTTTACATCCTATTAATAAACCTCTACAGCTCATGCCTTCCTCAGAAAACACTTACAGTCCTGCTATCACCTTCCAGAGCAAGTTACCAAATGGCATTTAACATTCCTGGGGTTAAAATACCCAATCACAACTGTCCTAGAACCTGCCACAAACAGGGGGGGTNTCGTTAAAAAACAAAAACCGACTTTCAAAACATGCCCTCTCTCACACCACAGTGTGAGGACAGGTTCCTCTTCCCATCCTGATCCTTCACCATTCCAAGTGTTCCAGTATCCACTCAATGTACAGCTCCAAGGGATCCCCCAACCCCACGTGTGAGTGAGCGTCGGTTAAACAGTGACTCGAAAGGAAGAGCACCACTGTTTGCAGCAGCAATACAAGGGTGAGACCTCAGCACTCTCACAGTCAAAGGGCTTGGGGGAAAGTGTGAAGAAAGTTTTTAATCTTCCTATTCCCAAAATAATCCTGGGTATCCATTCCAGAACTCCAATTTTGGATACCAGGAATGACAACAGAGCAGCTCATTGAACAAAAGCTATTCACAGAGGAGTACTTCACCCAAATAAGTGCAATGATTATTGGTTACAATATCTGATACACAAGAAACACAGCAAAGAAAGACAGAGTAAGAAAAATATACTTTCTCCACCTGTGCTTTTTTCTTGAAATTTAATTTTCAAGGGATTCTTGATGCCAGCCTTTTCCCACACCAGTTTGCAGTCAGCCATCATCAAGTCTGGGAGTTGGGGCTGGGCTACCATGTACAGCCTCCTCTTTGCTGAACAACTCCTATCCCACACTAAAAAAATAAAATTACTCTTACTAAATGGATTCGACTTCTTTCAAAAACAGAACACACTGTCTTCTAGACTTTAAATTCCAACACAGCCAACTAAATTAAAACAAAGTACACACTGCCAAATGTTCTCGCTAATAACACTAAAATCACTCTAGAAATTGAACGTCAGTTAATCTTCCAGCTAAGAATATCATGCAGAGAAGACGAGAGGACCTTGCCAGTAATCTTAAAATGAAGACTGATAAGGCAAAAAATAACTCACAGCAGCTTGTGCTCACTTAACGTTCTCGTTGGTGGTTAATACCCCCAGCACCAAGGGGTGCTCACTGATCCAGGGCCACGGCGCTTTTCCAAAATAATCCCCAGAAAGAAACAGTCCAGAAGGGTTATGTTTAACACAGTATCACTTTCAGGCTAAAACACTGCTTTCAGCTACTTACTTAATCCCTTTCTGAAAGAGGTGGCCTCATGTTTGGGCATCAGCCCCTGCTTCTGTTGTGTTGTTGCCATAACAGAGCAGAGGAGCTCTGAGCGCTGCCCTCTCTCCCCTGGCCGGACACAGCCCAGGCTGCAGATCCTGCCCTGGGGTCAGGCTGGCTCCATCCCCGTCCCCACTCTGGGGTGAGGTGGCAGCTGGGGGACAGCCGGAGCTCCTGGGGGACAGCCGGGGCTCCTGGGGGACAGCCAGGGCCCCTGGGGGACAGCCGGGGCCCCTGGGGGACAGCCAGGGCTCCTGGGGGCAGCCAGGGCTCCTGGGGGACAGCCGGGGCTCCTGGGGGACAGCCGGGGCCCCTGGGGGACAGCCGGGGCTCCTGGGGGACAGCCAGGGCTCCTGGGGGACAGCCGGGGCTCCTGGGGGCAGCCAGGGCTCCTGGGGGACAGCCGGGGCTCCTGGGGGACAGCCGGGGCCCCTGGGGGACAGCCGGGGCTCCTGGGGGACAGCCAGGGCTCCTGGGGGACAGCCGGGGCTCCTGGGGGCAGCCAGGGCTCCTGGGGGACAGCCGGGGCTCCTGGGGGACAGCCGGGGCCCCTGGGGGACAGCCGGGGCTCCTGGGGGACAGCCAGGGCTCCTGGGGGACAGCCGGGGCTCCTGGGGGCAGCCAGGGCTCCTGGGGGACAGCCGGGGCTCCTGGGGGACAGCCGGGGCCCCTGGGGGACAGCCGGGGCTCCTGGGGGACAGCCAGGGCTCCTGGGGGACAGCCGGGGCTCCTGGGGGCAGCCAGGGCTCCTGGGGGACAGCCGGGGCTCCTGGGGGACAGCCGGGGCCCCTGGGGGACAGCCGGGGCTCCTGGGGGACAGCCAGGGCTCCTGGGGGACAGNAGGGGGGAAAGCACACAAACAAATAATTGTTTTACATCCTATTAATAAACCTCTACAGCTCATGCCTTCCTCAGAAAACACTTACAGTCCTGCTATCACCTTCCAGAGCAAGTTACCAAATGGCATTTAACATTCCTGGGGTTAAAAAACCCAATTACAACTGTCCTAGAACCTGCCACAAACAGGGGGGGGTGCTGTTTTTATCCAACCATTCTACACGACTCTACCTCTTTTTTGCAGTGGCTCCTGCTCCCCACAGCCAAGGCTGGAAGGATTTACTCCCTGCTTTGTTTTTGCAGTCTTAATCCCTGCGTGCAGCACGAGCTGCAAGGGCAGCACCATTCACACAGCCCCACATTACAGAGGTCAAGATCAGCTTTTAGGTGACTCGAGTTGGTACAGAACTCTCCACTTGGCTTCTGGCTTCCAGCTTCACCCAGGGGGGATCTGTCAACCTACTGACCCCATCCAAACCCAGCTAAAGCCTTTTGACAGCAAATATTTGGGCTGTACATTTTGAGGATGCACCTAAATGGACCCCAATGTGCACAGGCAGTAACAACATTAAGTGAGTGGTAAAATACCAGAGGGCTTTTGAGTTTCACCAAAGGCTGGAGGATAGTCTGACTTCCCTACAAGAGGTTAGGAAGTCACTAAAAAAAAAAATCACACCTAATCACAGCATTGAAAGGGCCAGAAAACCACGTGGATATCCAGATGCATCTAAATAGGTGAAGTAACAATCTAGATGGTTCAAATAAAGGAAGACAATCTTTCATTTTAGTTTTTATGTCTTGAAGGACTCAACCACAGTGGGCACTGCAGGTGCTGAAGCTCCTGTGTTCACTGAAGTCACTAAGTTCGTTGAAGGGCCACTGCTCATGTTGAATTCACAGCAGAATCCTTCTAGAGGGCAATTACATTTACAGTTGTTGGGGTTTTTTTACACAGCTTGATGCTACAGTGTGTACTGTAGTTTCTTACTACAGTAAGAGTTTGTATCTGTTCTCGGGTTTCACAGCAAAAGCCTTTTTTAGACAAGTTCAGGTCCCCTGTGTGCAGACAAAGTGGGGATTTGAGTGGGGTGTGTGGAAATGATTTTCACAAAACACCCTCCCATCTGAAAATGAAGCTTTGTTTCTTCATTGGTGTTTTCTGGAGTTCAAAATAAATCTTTGCACTCTGCACCATTCAGCATTACTGTCCTCACCCCTTTGTAAGGACCTCCTGCAAGTTAAACCCTCAGCTGTGCCCCCAGGCTCACAGAGGCCACTCCACCACTGAAAATGGGATAAAAGCTGCAGTCCATCTTAAGCACATCATGGAAATCTCTCTGTCTTTGCCCAAGAACCCTCTGCATTCTCATGGCCATTCCTAAACACAGGCAGCCATCCAGCACCTGTGTGAGAGGACAAAAGCACGTCCTGAATTGCTCCACATTTACACACGGTGCTGGATTTAAACCAGGACACTGCCCAGGACTGGCTGGGGCAACAAAAGGCATCACAAAGAACCAGGGAGCCTCCAACAGGGACAATGTCTGAGCAGGGCTCAACCCAGGGGACACAGAACCACGGAATCACAGAATCCTGGAATGGTTTGGGCTGGAAGGGCCCCTAAAGATCATCTCGTTCCACCCCTCTGCCACACACTGAACTTCACCTAGCTCCAACTCCTCCACCAAATACCAAACTTCTTGGGGACAGATGCCCAAATCTCGCTGATGGTCCCTGCCTGCTCCATCGCTTGTAAAAGGCCTTTGCCAGACGAATCCCACACACAGGACTGGATTTTCCTCCTCCCCTGTGCTTTTCATTGTCCTTGTTTTGTTCTGGTTGCTGGGTTTGGGTTTTCCCCTGCAGTGGTGGAACACAGAGCTGGTGGGAGTGTGTGACCCTGACAGCCCTGGAGCTGCTCCTGCCCCAGCCCAGCCCCAGGCGGGCTCTGGGAGCTCTTCTCCTCACACTCTCCAGTTAATGCCTCTGGAGGGGGACCTGAAGGGCACCGGCCCCTCCCCGATGTGAGTGCAAATCGCTTGCCAAGCTTAGTTTCATTCTGACTGTGCCTACCAGGGAAGGGTCACTTACAGACTCCATCATTGCCTTCCTTGTCTCCAAAGATTATAATTCGTCCATTGCAATTCACATCAGGATGCAATTTGGCAGGTAAGTTAGAAGTCTGGAGGCAATTATTTTCCTTTCTTTGGAGAAATGGGTTATATTCATTCAGTTATTTCTCAGCTATTTATTTTAGATGGAGCACAAGGGGGGAAAAAAGGGAAAGGAAAACAAGATGGGTTTAGATTTTATGATAGGATTGACACTCGATGTTTTGACATCTTAGCAGGGCTGATTATACTGATATATGCAATCCATGCATCTAATTCTACCCAAGAGGAAAGGGCTGTAAGAGGAGCGTCTCAGCTCTTGCAGCCAGGTATCCATGTGCCAATGAAAACAACCATTATGGCAAATCCTTAGCACTCACCCCCATAGAACAGTTACAGTTATTATTAACCAGTGTAAATCACCTCATTTGTAACAGCTGAAATTTCTTCCTTTGAATCCGATGAGTGATGTGCTGCTCTCAGCTTACCAGGAAACACCTTTCTTATCCCAGTGATTTTCCTTGGAAACACAGCCAAAAACGACATTTAAATTATACCCAGGTTTTTACAGCAGCACAAGTGACAGGACCTTCCTGCCCAGACCTTCTCCTCACTCCTGCTGACCCTGCTCTGAGCTCTCTTGCCAAACACATCCCTGATGTTCACACCATCATCCAGCCTCGCCTGTGCCTACGTGTTCTCTGGACACCGCAAATTAAAGGGTTAATGTCCAGATCTAAGGAATACCCTGGACTAAACAGAAAGGATTAGATATGGATGAGTGGCTTTCACCCACCACAGCCTCCTTGTACAGCTGTAGTGGACTCTGGTGGAGATCAAGACAGTTTTCCAGCTGGATTTTTCCAGACCCTACAATAATTACTTGTCTTTTCACTATTTTCTTTCCACCCTATAAAATATGGTTTCCACATGGCTCAAAGAATAACTATCAGAAGTCTTCCATTTTCCCATTTGTGCTCACCAGATTATTTGGAAAGGAATTTCACTGAGCCCAGATCTGTCAGCAGGTGCCAGGGTGGACTCAGCCCTGTGTCACCATTTCACAGAATCCCAGAATGGTTTGGGTTGGAAGGGACCTCAAAGCCCATCCAGTGCCCCCCCTGCCATGGGCAGGGACACCTTCCACTGTCCCAGGCTGCTCCAAGCCCCGTCCAGCCTGGCCTTGGACACTGCCAGGGATCCAGGGGCAGCCACAGCTGCTCTGGGCACCCTGTGCCAGGGCCTCCCCACCTCCCAGGGAACAATTTTTTCCCAATTTTCAGTCTCACTCTACTCTCAGTTACCTTCTCATCAATCACTAAACCCACTCCCAAGCTCATTTCCATTTTAAAAAGCAAATTGTTAGAAAAGAGTGGTTCCAGAACTCCTATTTATTGGAGCAGGTGATTACTTATTTCAGCAGTTAAAAAGAAGATGCAGTAAGTTTTATTTCAGCCAATTAAAGAAGTTCCACGTGAACTCCCCGTCAGCCCCAACCAACTCCACGTGAGCGCAGCAATGTGCAAAGCTGCCACTGAAACAGTTCAATGAGCCTCAGCCCAGAATAAATTTGCCAGATCAGATCTTTACTTGAAAACTGAATTTTAGGAAACTTCAGCTTTTCTTGCAAATCTTTTCAAGCACCGTGCCCTGTAAAACAGCCAGAGATTTCTCTGACATTCCAGTGGAAGCCTAAGTTTTATCAGAGACTGTACAGATTTAAAGTCACAGTATAATCCCACCTCCAGCTTCTGGGGCCCACTTCCCTTATCAATTAACCTGTCAGCTGACAGTCGGCTCTAATTAATTAAATCCTTTTTTAATGAAAAGAATTTGCCGTGAGCACAGTCTGTCAGCTCCAGAACCACTCTCCAATCGGGAGCATGTCACAGCAAACCCCATTAAATACCTGCAGAGAACCCAACACCAGCAGCAACCTCACACTCTCTTTGGCTGCTGCACACACCTATAATGTTATTTCTCCATGTCTGTATCCTGCTGCCACAGGAGGCTCTTTCCTACAAAACCTGCCCTTCCATTTGGCCCTGATGCACCTTTGTTCCAGCTGCTTCCAGAAGTTTGTGTATCCCTAATCCCACAGCAGAGAGGCTCCCAGACGAAATCCCAACACCAGAGGTCTCTGAGAACACCTTTTATTGGGGAATACTCAGTGTCTGAAATGGACATTTCTCAAAAGGCACAGAAGGAGTCATCCAGAACCCTGGCTCCAAGAATAAGATTTTAGACTTATTTCATTTAAAATTATACAATGACGGAGTTTGTGGATTCCATGGACTTTGAGACTTTATGGACTCTCAGGCTTTATGGACACTCAGACTTCACAGACACGCCAGACACTTCCATCCTCTGGAAAAGCCACAGTTTGGACAGAACTCCCCATACACCATCCCTGCCCTGTGCATTCCCCAGGTGGGAGGAGATGGACACAGGGAGCTTTTCCCTGAGAGCACTGCGTTAGAAAAACAGGGATAATCCCTGTGCTAATGATCCCCCTGCTCCCCGTGGCTTCAAAGGGCCTGGGATCACATCTGTCATCTTCTGCAAGTGTTAGCAAACAAAATTACAAGTTTTAACGCTACAGGTTCCAACAAATTCCCCTTGCCCTGAGTGCAGCAACAGACTTAAAAATAGATGTAATGAGCAGCTTTGGATCTGCATAAATCCCCTGTGGAGTTCATTAATGATTTCATTTTTGGCAAGACACCATGTCAAACGAGGGAGCATTATTAAAAACATACATAGATATATGTACCTGAAACTGCATTCCTGCAGATGCTCAGGGAGAAAAGGAGGCTGTGTAATTCTGGTTTACCTTTTAAAGAACAAGATTGTAACGGCGTGGAGCTGCAAAGCCTTTTGTTCTCACAACTAATTGCAGCTCTCCAAGGGACGCCTGAATCTGCAGTTATTTTTATATTTGAGAAAATGGGATTTGAAAGTTTACCATGGAATCATGGAATGGTTTGGGTTGGAAGGGACCTCAAAGCCCATCCAGTGCCCCCCCTGCCATGGCAGGGACACCTTCCACTGTCCCAGGCTGCTCCAAGCCCCAGTGTCCAGCCTGGCCTTGGGCACTGCCAGGGATCCAGGGGCAGCCACAGCTTCTCTGGGCACCCTGTGCCAGGGCCTCCCCTCCCTCCCAGGGAACAATTCCTTCCCAAGATCCCATCCATCCCTGCCCTCTGGCAGTGGGAAGCCATTCCCTGTGTCCTGTTCCTCCATCCCTTGTCCCAAGTACCTCTCCAGCTCCCTGTGACCCCTTTAGGCACTGGAAGGCCACAACCAGGTCATTCCAGAGCCTTCTCTTTGCCAACAACCCCAACTGTCTCAGCCATTCCTCACAGCAGAGCAGCTCCAGCCCTTGGAGCATCTTCATGGCCTCCTCTGGACCCACTCCAACCTTCCCAGTCCTGCAGTTAAACACAAGCAGCTCTGATCCTGCCGCTGTTTGTTCCTAATCTGCGCACTTCAACGTGAATTATTGCTCCGTGAGGCTCCCATTTCACACCACGGCTGCTGGTGCATGAAATCCCAGGAATGTGCCTGTTGACAAGGCAAGGTTCAGCACGTCCATCACCAAACCACCCTCAGGAAATTCGCTGCTGGCTGATGTGTTGTTGTTGCAAGAAGAGAAACCTCAAACACAGCACGTCAAAAAGTATGTGCTGCCTCCACCTCCCGTTTACTCCTCAGGGGAAAAGGTAAATAGAGTATAAGCAATTTCTTTCTTTTTCTAAAAGAAAAAAAAGTCTAACCTGCCTGAGACGTAGGGAAATCGTTTACCTTCTGCCTGTCAGAGCAAGTTCTCTGCCTGCTTTTTCCATATTCAAACCACAGCCCAACAGAATGGATTCACTCCATCTACAAAGGGCAAAGTTTAAGTTGCAGAGTGAAAATGAAAACCCAGTGATAAACTCCGGGTTTTAAGCAGTGCTTAAGTTCCATGGGTAGCCAGAGGAAAGCAAATAAAACCTAAATATTCAAATGGAGACTGCTAAAGTCTGTTTATCATTTCCTGAAGAATCAGCTCAAAGACAGAATCCTATTCCCTGCCTCCTGTTTGCATTTGGAAATTACTTTATCCATAATATGTTTACTAAAATAAGCAACATGAACACAAATTCTGAAAGCAGACTTTTACCCACAAACCAGGCTGATCCCTGAGCTTTGGAGTTTCCATGGCTGCCCTGTTTTTTTGGCCACTCCTCGTTCTGACTGCTAGCAGCAGAAGAATCATAAAATATTGCAGAAAAATGCTACAGATTCTTTGCCAAAACAAGTAACGTCCCCCCTCAGCATCTTTCTGAATCACTTCCAGTAACTTCACAGCGCTGTGCTTTTCCCTCCTTCCCCATGCTCTGCTTACCAACACTGCCTGCCTGAGCACAGCAAACAAACACAGGCAGGAACAGGAACAGGAACAGGAACAGGAACAGGAACAGGAACAGGAACAGGAACGGGAACAGGAACGGGAACAGGAACGGGAACGGGAACAGGAACGTCCTCATGCCGTGCTTGGCTGTTGGTACCACCTGGGCACACTCTGAGACTGACCTGGCTGAAAATCCCAACCTGCTATTCACTCCCAGGCACAAAAAAGGTAACTGTTAAAAAAGGAGTAATTCCAGGAAATGTCAGGTTACCGAGTCTCTCACACACTTGTGAATGCATCCATTTTATTTTATCCACTAAGTCACACAGGATTAGCAATATCAGCTACGCATAGAACCCCACGAGGTTTGGGATGGAAGGGACTTTAAAGCCCATCCAGTGCCACCCCTGCCATGGGCAGGGACACCTTCCACTGTCCCAGGCTGCTCCAAGCCCCGTCCAGCCTGGCCTTGGGCACTGCCAGGGATCCAGGGGCAGCCACAGCTTCTCTGGGCACCCTGTGCCAGGGCCTCCCCACCCTCATAGGGGAGAACTTCTTCCCAATATCCCATGTAACTCTGTCCTTCAGCTTAAAGCCATTCCCCCTGTCCTGTCAGACACAGCCGTGCACTCCAGGGCTCCAGGGTGTTTTCCTGCAGCTCCCTGGACACCCTGGAGCCCCACGGTGGCGGAGCCCTGGGGGATTTGGGATTCTCCAGGAGGACGAGCGGAGCAGTGCTGGGGCTGTGCTGCTGTGGGGAGGGGCAGGAGCCCTGGGGGATTTGGGATTCTCCAGGAGGACGAGCGGAGCACTGCCAGCACTCCCCAAAGGGCAGCACCCAGCGCTCCCTGAGGATGTGGGACTGTGCCCCTGTGCCAGGTGCTGGCACAGCCCAGCTGACCCAAAGGGCTGCAGGACACTGACCACCCCAAAGGCACTGTCCTACTGGGGACACCTCACTTTTGGGGACCCTGGCACAGCCATCGCTGCCTTCTCAGGACACATTAACATGCTCCAAAGACAAGAGGTTTCACTGCTTTTGTGTAACCTGCCAGAGCAATCAAAACCATCATCAGAGAAAAGTTACTGGCTAATCTAATTTTTAAGTATGCACAGCAATCAACTTTAAACTAATTATAATTTCAGACTAAAAGGCAAAGATGGATCACTTCCTAGCACACCCACAGACCCCCTCAGATGACAGAGAGTGAGTGCCATTGTTTTTTCATTATCATTTCTTCAAATGCCTTTGTTAAGCCTTTGTTCCAAGTTGCCAGCCCTTTACCTGCAGGAAAGTGACAGTGACTTGTCCTGGGCTGCTGAGGAGATCGCACACACACCATCCCCAAGCTGTCCTCTGTGTCCCAGCCCTCTCTGAAGCGTGGTGGCTGTTGCCACCAGGGGCTGTGCACACAGCAGGCTGTGGCAGCTCACTGTGCTTAGGGTTTGCTTCACCCAATTATTTGTTTGTCACTGAGAGACCTGCGTATCGAGCAGGTATTGTCAAGTTATTTTTGGCTCCTGATATAATGGCAAAACATAATGAGGCCTCGAGGTGAACAACCACCTTGGCAGCAAGGCACGGAGCTGATGTGCTGTTGAAAGGCTGGAGAGCAATTAGGTTATTGGAGTAAGAGATGCTGGGCAGGGCATGTGAAGACAGAGAAAAACAGCTTAAGTATTGAAACACCACCCCCCTCCTTCAAGTTGTCAGCTAACTATTTAAGCAAGGTGTTAATTTACTGCAGGCTGGATTGTAGACAAGCTTAATTTTTTTATTAATTCAAAAGATGCACAGACTTGTCCCACATGCACACATTGCCCAGCCCTTTCCAGACAAGTGGAGCAGCTTGCCAGATGATTGTTATCACCATTTAACTGTATTACAGTGATTCCCACAAGTCCTGGCCGTGGGCTGGGTGTGCAGAGTGAGGGGCTGTGCAAACAGGGCCAAAGGTGCTCTGTGGAGTGATAACTTCAGAGTGAGAGTCAGCACCAGGCACAGAGAACAGATGGAAAAACAGCTCAGTCGAGACCCGTCACCCCACAAGGCAGCTCACAGGATGCCGAAGGTGTGAGTGACCTGAGGAGCACGAGGGTAGGGCACAAGTCCTCTCTCCTACTCTGGGGGTGTCACCTGGTATCCATGGCACTGGTCAGTGCATGGTGTCACACCCGTGGTGACCACAAACACTGCACAGCCCCGGGCTCTGCTGAGGACACCCCCAGACACCCCGAGCTGGTCACGCTGTGGGGAGTGGTTCTGACCTGGCTGACTGATCAAACTGGGCTTTATCTACTCAAACTTGACAGCACATCCTGTCTGCATCACAGGAAGTGCATACAGCTTCTGAGGGCCTGGCAGCCCTGGGCCATGGTCTTTTAAAGAATCAGGGAATGGTTTGGGTTGGAAAAAGACCTCAGAGCTCATCTCATTCCAGCCACCCTTCCACGGGACACCTTCCACTAGACCAGCTTGCTCCAAGCCCCATCCAGCCTGGTCTTGGACACTTCCAGAGGGTCACTTTAAGAAGATACTTATTTTTGTAAAATATTTATGCAGATACACCTACAGGAAAACTCTGTGAGATAAGCACTCTCCAAGTGCAAATTCACAGGTCACTAATTTGGGCATAATGTATCTAGAGAAACCACTGGGAAAATGCAAGAGCAGATACAACAGCCAAGTTTTAGGAAGGAACACTGACCACAGCATGGAAAAAAGCTGTTAGAAAAATGACCTTTGCAACACAGAAACAAGAGTTTTCTAATTCAATCCATAGAGCCAGTTGGTTTTGCTTTACCCTTTAAGTGGTCAAGGACGAGGTTCTGCACCCAAAGGTTATGATTTCTCTTGGAGCCTGGACTGAGCAGGTCACAGGGACCTGTTTGCTCATGGCTGTGGCTGAAGGCTGGCTGCAGGTGACAGGACACCCCTCTTCCTGCACAGGGAGCAGCACCACAGGCCCGGGGACATCCCCAGTGCCAGTGTGAGCTCATCCCTCCGACCACCACAGGCAATTGCTGGTGTATCCTGAGGGTTGCTCACCCCGTCTGCAGCCAGACACGACTGTTCAGGTATGAACTGGCTTATAATGAGCTGGTTTGCTCAAGAACCACGACTTCAAAATGACTCTGGCTGGAGTTCTCTACTTTGAAGGTGTCTGATGCAGCCATGGGATTTCTCTTGGCGTGGTGAAAGAGGCTGAAGCTGGTGTTCCAGGATTGCTCCTGAGCATGCTCTCGTTCCTGAAAGCGTTCAGAGAACCTGGCACAACCTTTCCACGCTGCTCCTTCCAAAACCCTGACTGCTTTCCATCTTTCCACCCACATGGTAAATCTTTCCCAGATCCCAAAGGCTCTGGAGGCTGTGTATTCATACAGCAACAATCCTCAACTTCACATCAACACCCACTTGACTAGGAGTTAGAAACACAAGGCTGAACTTCTGGCAATGAACTTCTGGCAAAAAAGACCAGAACAAAGACCAAGATCATTCCTCTGCCTTTCGTGACGAAGGGGTGAGGTGAGAGCCCAGGAGTTCACCCCATTTCTTCCACATGAAAACTACATGAGACCTGTTCAGACCTCAGGAAGATCATCAGGAGAACTTGAACAGTACCTAAAGAACCTCTTCTAGATGCAATCAGATGGAAGAGGAAAGATTCCAGCTGTTCTCTCTCAGGAAGTGTCAGAAACTCAGCATCAGACTTTCCCTCTCTCACAGCCTCAAGTGTTTCCCTGCCTCCCTAACCAAAACACCGGGGGATCAGCTGTCTTGGGAGAGCAATTCCCTTAATGACAGCAGTCTCTTTATGCTGCCCCAGGGTGCCAGGAGAGCTGGTTTTGAAGTTCCAAAGCTGACCCACCCCTGAGGCTGAGATGCACAGCAGGCACTGCGCTCCTGGCACAGCTTCCCACCCCTCCCCAGGGGCAGCAGGTCCTGCCTGGCACTGAAAAACTGCCAAAGTCAGATCTTAATAATCATTTATCTCAGCAACATGGGCAAGGAGAAAAGAAAAAACCCAGCAGTTATTATCACAGGACAGAACAAACTGGTGCTGAGGTCCCCAGGCAGCTCCCACACCTGCTGGAAGCTGCACAGGCCCCAGGCATACAACCCCCAGCAATAAACCCAGCCAGCAGCAGCAAAACCAGGGCCTTGCTCATCTGCTTTTGATTTTTAAATGCTGATTCTCTTAACAAATGAAGTTTCAGTGCTTCTGGGACCAACAACCTAATAAATGAACTAAGTATTTATTTGTGGCTTTATTACTCGGCAGACACATTTCCATGGAGTCGTTTTCCTTAGGACCCAGCCTGCTCTGCAGCACCTGTTTTCTATTACAAGCCACTCAAATTCCCTTGCCTCTAATTTCCAAAAGTGCCCACTAACCTGAAATATTTGGAAAGTACACCAAATGGCTGTGGGAGCTCAGCAGCAGTTTCACCTCGTCCCTCTCCCCAGCTTCCTCCCCATCTCCCTCACCAAGGCTTGAGCTGGCCCAGGTGGCCCCAGTTCTCCAGATCCCCCAAGCCTCCAGACCCCACAATGTTTGTGAAACTCCATGAAGGACCCACAGAGTACAAAGTGACCCAGAGAAAGGTTCCCACAGGGGCTGGGGGGAAAGGTGGTTTGGCCCATGCTGTACATGACTTTTGAATCACTACAGGTGAGGGGAGAGCAGGAGATTTGGGGAGCTCCTCTGACTGTGAACAGCAGATTGGAATAAATCAGGTGCTCTGGAGAGGTCAGGGCAAGCTGTGAGTGTGCTGTGAGCCAGGATTTCCAGTGCCAGGGTTAACACAGACTCCAGCTCTGGTGGGGTTTGGGTCTTGTGCTGCTGGCCTTCTAAACTCTCTCCTGGCCCCACTCTGAACAGTCTTTAGCAAGTCGAGGTCTTCAGCTCCAAAAAAAAGGAAAAGAAAAAAGTTTCTCAGCAACAACATTTTTGGCTTGGAAATTCTTGATTGTAGGGGTGGGGAGGCCCTGGCACAGGGTGCCCAGAGAAGCTGTGGCTGCCCCTGGATCCCTGGCAGTGTCCAAGGCCAGGCTGGATGGGGCTTGGAACAGCCTGGGACAGTGGAAGGTGTCCCTGCCCATGGCAGGGGTGGCACTGGATGAGGTTTAAGGATCCTTCCAATCCAACCCATTCTGGGATTCCACAATTCTGTGATAATCACAGAAGGAGCCCCCTCCCAGCTCCCACCTCACTCTCCCAGCACATGTAAGTCAGGGCCATTAACTGCTCTGAAGGGCACTTCACTCAGTTTATCTGCTCCTCTGTTTGCCACTTTTTAAGTACACATTGATATTGGCTTTTTTAAACCACTTGAACACTGTGCAAGGCCCTTTCAGACACACTTGAAGCCTCTCTCAGCCAGTCACATCCAGCTTGGAAAACAGCTCCTGTGACACTGAATAACAATGCCTTGCACAACACCAGGACAAGTGGTGATGGCAGCTGCAGCCGTGTCCTGATCCTGGGCTGATCCTCCAGCACCTTGGTGGGGGCAGCCCCTCTGCCCTTGCCCAGGCTCTGCCTCCTCCCATCCCATCTTGCACTTGAGCAACTCAGCTGCAAAATCATCCTTTTTTTCTTTTTTTCTGCTGTGTTCAGGTTTCTGGTGAGAAATCACTCAGCTCACACTGCCCAGCTTTGGTGCCCAAAGCCAGGGCAGCACCCATGTGGGGGAAGAGAATGGGACCCGCTGGGGACAGCAAAAGGGGCTTGAGTCCTCCTCATGCACCAAGGTCCAGCAGGGATAAGAAAAAAGGCAATCTCAGTGATCCTGGGTGGCTCAGAGTCCCCAGGGTGTCCCAGGATTTACTCCTGTGGCTCTCATCCAGCAGAGCACTCAAGTAAATGCTGGGTGTTAACAAGTGTTTGAAGTCACTGGAGCAAGGAGGCACAACACTGAGCTGAAGCCTAAACTAGGACAAAGCAGGGTCTGTTTATTCTGCCCCCTGAGCCCAGAAATGCCCTCTCACAGCCCCTTCCCTCTCTTGAGGCTCACAGCATCCCTTCATAACCAGGCCCTGCCTCTTCCTTTGGATAATCTGCGCTGGGCCATGAGAAAGCTAAAAATTCACCAGATTAAAGTCTCATCCTTCACAGAGTTTTCTTTGCCACCAGAAGGAACGTGGCAGCTCTCACTGGGAAGCTCAATTTCAGTTTTTCTGCCTACTCAGACAAATAGTATTGCACTCAGGTCATACACTGAAGAGTTTCTTCACATGTTCAGACTCTGTGTTTTTCTAGGAAAAAAAAAAAAGCTGAGATTTTGGAAAGCAACAGTGAGATCTGCCTGTGGTTCTCCACTCCTGTTCCCACACTTTGGAAAACAATGACTAATTCATAGAACTTCATGGGCTTTTGTGGGCAGTCTGCATGATAAAATAACATCTGACTTTGTGGGATCATTTTATGTGGAGAAATATTTAAAATATGTCAGGGTGGTGATTAATCATGGAATGGTTTGGGTTGGAAGGAACCTTAAAGCTCATCTCATTCTACCCCTTGCTGTGGACAGGGACGCTTCCACAGACCTGGATGCTCCAAATCCTGTCCAACCTTTTTGAAGGCAAAAGGCATTCTTGTTTGGGGGACAGTTGAGAACTGGGAAAAAAAAAAGCAACCCTCTTTGCTTTGGTTTTAAGAACCTTTTAAGACTTTATTAAAAAAATTACAAAAGGAAAAAAAAAACCCCACACTTCATATAGACATCCCTGCAAAACTCCTACTGACATCCAGAGTGTCAAGACTGTAGGATGTGAGATATTTTGGGCTGCCTTTTTTTTTTTTAAATTAACAGTAAGTGTCTAACAGCCCTTGCTCAGGCTGGGTAATTGTGCCAAGTGAGGAGGCATGAGATCCTATGGAAGAAGGGCTCAGGAGGTGACCTGGAGGGTTGGTGGCACAGCTGGGCGTTTGGGAAGCCTGGGCAATCCATGTACCCCACAGCCACATCCCAAGCACCCCACAGCCACATCCTGAGCACGTTCTGCACAGCTCTCCTGACTTCAAACCACCTGAAGAGGGAGGCTGGTGGTGCAACTTGGGAATCAACCACTTTTCTCCAAAGGTGAAGTTAATTTATGGCCCATTCCCTCTCTTTTTTTTATTTTATTCTCGAGCCACACAGGGCACACGATGCCCCACAAGACTCCATGGTGCTGGTGGGCACCGCTGCTCCCCACGAGGGCTGGGGGTGACAGTGGCACGTCCTGGGAACGCCCTGTGCTGGCTGTTCCCTCCTCCAGCTGGGCCCTGCGTGCTCCCACAGGCTTGGAGGGAGCCCTTTGGTCCCCCTACAACCCAAGCAAGGGGGTGTGGAACCCGAGGCCATCCAGCACCAACATTAAATGACAAATCCAGTGAAGGAACTCACGTTGTGCAGCGTTATCTACATCCACTGATCCATCGCATCGTGTGGTGTCCTTGGCTTAACTCCTGGGTTAAACCTGGGTTAAACCTGGGTTAAACCCACTCCCAGGCTGAGCCTGCTGGCAGGAGTGGCTCTGCTCAGGTGACACCCTGCTGGTGCACACCTCATGCAAACGTGGCCTCTGCTGTGACATTGCTGTGCTTTTCCAGTGGAAATGAAATGCATTTGATAAGATAACAAATGCCTGGAAAAGCACACTGAAGCTATGTAAGGGAGAGAACAGGAGAGGGGGAAAAATCTTGTATAAGCAGCAAAACAATACAGCTTTATCTAATCTCAGCAACTTATTGCTGCTTGTCTGCCTGTGTGTGTTTTACTGACAAAATAAAATAAATTGAATCAGCTCACACACGATAACATGCTCTTTCCTACCTCATACTAATTGCTTGGCTAATTGATGTTTGTTGAACTTTCTCCATTTCATTGAGTGATTAGGTACAAAGCTAACAGTTGACATCTGTAGGCGCTTAACTGGCGTCTGTAATTACTGTTAATGTTAAATAATTGTTAGTTAATTGGAGTGGTAACTGACTGAATGGAATCCAGATTGTGAAGCAAAAAGAGACCTAGTTAAATAAACATACATTTTCAGAGAAAATAACATTTTATTACAAGGGAGAGACTAACAGCAGGCCAGATAGGGGAGGTCTGCAGGATGCTCTGTTCACCAAATCTCACAGCAGCCTCCAGCTTGGACTCCCCCAACCACAGGTATGGCAAGGCAGGATCCTTGTCCCCAAAACACTCCTATCTCAAGATTTCTTTCACCTTATTTTGAGCCAATTAGCACAATTTTACAGCCCAATACTGATGTATTTTTTGAGAAAATCAAATCTAGGCTAATCTACAAAACAAATATTCCCTCCATATTAGATACAACTGTGTTAGCAGATATTGCCATTTTGCTCCCTAGACCGGAACAGCTTGACTTTGCAAAAATCCACAGCCTTAAATGAACTCTTGGGGGCATGTGATCACCAAGTGACCACAAAGGGTACTTGATACCAGCCCAAAGGGGTAGGGATGCCCAGAACAACACTTCCAACTTCTCCCTCTGCTATTTTGGTCAAGAAAACCCAATGCCTTCAGGTGCTTGTATCATGCTGGCTGCTTTCTGCTTTTGTTTTGAATTACTAACTTAAAAGTTACCAGTGAAGCCTTGAGAGGCTCCTGTTTGGTAAATTTAACGATTTAAGGATCTGAACTTTTTGGAAGAGGCTACCTCGGACTTTCACCTGCCCCTCTGGGCACATCACATTATCCAGTGACCTCTTCCTGCAGCTACAGAACAGCACTGGGACCCCACAGCTCTGGCACCTCCTGGCACTGGGACCCCACAGCTCTGGCACCTCCCAGCACTGGGACCCCACAGCCCCGGCACCTCCCGGCACTGGGACCCCACAGCCCCGGCACCTCCCGGCACTGGGACCCCACAGCTCTGGCACTGGGATCCCACAGCCCTGGCACCTCCCAGCACTGGGACCCCACAGCTCTGGCACCTCCTGGCACTGGGACCCCACAGCTCTGGCACCCCACAGCTCAGCTGGCAGCCACGGTCCAGCCAAAAAACCACCAGCACGCAGAGAAGGAGAGGGCACGGAAGGTGTAGGAGTGGAGAGGGGTGGTTTGTGCTTAGGAGATGCAGCCATAAAGGATGTTATGAACAAACTCCTTGCTCAGATAAAGCCTCCCTGGCACAGGAATAGCTGCCTCAGTCTTTTGTGCAGCAGAACAAAGCACCATCTCAAGACATTTTTCGACCTTTTTGTCTGCTGCACTCCGAAGTCGGAGTGAAGTGACCGAGCGGCTCTTCTAATCTAACTCAGGGGTACCAGAAACCCAGGCTCTCCAAACCCACAGCTTTTTCCAGTGCTCAGCCTCTCCCTAATGAGAGACTGAACTTCCACACGGAAAATACTGAAAAGCCATGTGAAAGCCACAAACCACCAGCAAACCAGTGATTCAAAGCCACCAGGGAAGCCTCCGCCGGAAAGGCGAGGGGACACCACTGTCAGGGTGTCACTTGTGGGGTGAGCCATCGGAACTGCCACAAAACCAGGCATCTGGGATGATTCAACAGTCCCTGAGGTCTGCTGGCCTGGGGCCGGTTCCCTGCAGCGCTGGGGTTGCTCCAGAGCTCCGAGAGAAGGAAGGAAGAGGCATTTCAGTGAGAAGAGACAGCAGGGAGGGCCAACATCCACACAGCAGCCACCCCAAAGCTTGCAAGCGAGGCTGAGAACACACCCCAGGGGGGTGAGGCTGTTCTGTGGATTCCTCCAGACCCTGGACAGGAGGGAGGCAGCCCCAGGCAGTCCTCTGGCACACTGACCATGGTGACACTGCACATGTGCTGCCTGTGTAGCATGGATCCACTTACACCCAGCTCGAGATGCCGTGGGGATGGTTTACTCAGAGTGAGAGCACCTCTCCACAGCCAAGGATCTCCTGTGAATGGATCAGCAGGGAAGGAATTGCCAGCTTTAGCTCCCTGCTTGTTTACAGAAACAGATGCTGTAGAGGATCCTCAAGAAATGCTTCACCACAGACAGCCAAGGGGAGAAACAACAACACGCCTGCTTTTTCTAGGGCAGGATATTGCTGTAGAACCACCTAAAAAGCCAGGGCTTGATTGAACTGGTATTTCAGCTACCAGTGAAGCCTCCTAACCCAGATGCCTTGATCTACCTCCAGCTGAGAGTATAAATATTTCCCTGACAGCTGGTGGTGGCACGCAGCAGAAGGATTCATAAAGTTTACATGAACATCCTGTAAACAATTTGAACATAAAAAGCTCTAACAGCCCAATTGTGCTTCTGATCAAAGGCAAACTTCAATATACAGCACAAATGAAAACTTCACCACTTTGGGACTCATTTCTCCCTTCAGGAAAAGCTGTTTTCCAAGGGTACGTAGGAGGGAGTTAACATAAATGAACCACACAGTCGTAGTAGGAGCTGCCTGCTCTGCAGCTTCAGATGTCTGTATTTAAATTATTGAGAGATAATGGAATTTAATTACGCTGAGAAGTCATGTTGCAAAAATTCACGAACAAACCCTGTACTTTGGCTGGGATTAATGGTGCTGAGGTAAAACTCTCAGAGGGTGAGGGGCAGTTCTGTTCCTTCAAAGACACACAGACTACAGGCAGCAATCCCAAACTGGAAGGGCCATCCCGCAGGGAGTGAGGGAGGGAGAGCGGGAGCTGCAGGCGTGGGATGCTCTCCTCTGCCAGCTCTGCTCCAACTCATTTATTCAGACACTGACAGCTCCTTTGTCAAGCATTACCAAGGGCCCAGACCCTTGGGTGCTCAGCTCCCAACACAGCCACCTGGATTCCCATGGGAACCATCTCCTAGGATAATTTAAGCACTGCAAGGTGTTCCTGCCAGAGCCGTGGAGTGCAGGGCTCTGATTCATGACCAGGGACCGTTCATTCACTGGCAGCTACAGAACCTCCTGCTCTGGGGACCAAGCTCCATATCCCTCCCAAATTCCCAGCCCTGCTGCAGGCACACTGAGGGCTGGGGACCTCTGGGAGTGGTGGCAGTAGGGAGGTGACAGCCACAGCCCTTTCCATCACTCAGCTCTGACACGAGTCCCAGCCCTGAGGGACCCCGACATCCACTGGCTGCCCCCAAAAGCTCACGGGACCCTTCTAGATTCAGGGGTGCACCTTCCCATTCAGCTCCAAAGGCAGCCAAGTCCTAAATGGGAGCTGAGAGACTTCTCCTCAAGGGGTTTTACCAGCTCCTCTAGGGAGGGCTGGGGGGGAATTTCACTTGGCTCTAGATTTTTTTTTAATTCTTAGTGTTTCTGAGGGAGGGACTGTTCCACATTACAAATCCACACTAATCCATCACTCCTTGAGCCTGAGCACATCCTAGGCCTTGAAGTCCACAATGGAATGACAGAAAGGGGACAAAACGTACATACGAGATCTAAAATGCTTCAGGATTTGTACCTGCTCTGTAAATATATTGCTTCAGTAATTTCTGCTACTTCAGTTATAAATAATACTAAAAAATAATAATAATTAAAAAAAAAGGCAAGAGAACCCCAAGCAGTGGGTGAGCCACGGGGTGGTGGCTGTGGGACATCCAAGAGGAGTGGCCATGGACACAGAGGGCCGGACCCTGCCAGCCTGCCCAGCCCTCCCAGCCTGGCAGCTGGGAAGGTTCCATCATGATTTACCCAATGCAAATCTGACCTTTCTTACGAGTGACTTTTATTGCTTTTGGCAAAAGCAGCCGTGGACAACACAGTGGGGAAGAGCTGGCTTGGAAGGAAACAGCCTGAGCTGCGGAGAGGGAACTTGAACTTGGAATATATCAAACTGACAGCCCCCGGGCACTCGGCAGCTCCCCAGGGCCGGCACTCGGAGCAGGAACAGCTCCCCAGCACGGCAGAGAGCCCAGCACCTGCCTGCCAGCAATTACTGACATTATCTCCAAACAGGGGAGCTTTTCTGAGCTTCTTTCCTGATATTTAGTAGTCTGAATGCTAATCCCTTTGACAAAACTGTCCCCTGTGCTTTTTCCGTTCTCTCTCCCCTTAATCTCTTTCTCCCAGTGGAAAAAAAGAAAAAAAGAGGGTGAAGAAAAAAAAAAAAAGAAAATACCAGCCAGCCTAGTTTGGCCGCACCTGGATTTGCATTGATTCCTCCCTTGTCATTCATGTTACCAACAGGAATTAGCATATGGCTTTAAGGGGAAACTCAGGAGGAGAAAAGAAAGATGCCATTTTGATGGAAATAAGGGGCAAAGGAATAATCTACCATCAACTAAAAAGCTTATTTGTGTACGGTTTCCCAAGCAAAGCTTCGAAAAGCCCATGTTGATTTTAGGCTACACAAAGAAACCCTAATCCTTTCAAGGGAACTAAATCACCAAAGAAAAGTACCTCGGAAGAAAAGGCTCCCTGTCAAGCATGGGTATTCACATCCAGAGGGATGCCACGAATCAAGCTCCGTAAGTAAACAGCAATAAGAATGTGGGAAATGTGTTTGAGTCAAAAAAGAAAACCAAAGGAAGAGGAAGAGGGGCCTACTCTTCATCAGCCACCTCCCGGGGAGGAGAGGAGCCCCTCACCCTGGTTACAGGCCTGCGCCAGGAATGTGGATTCACCGCCCGGCTTCTCCTGCCCTGGCCCAGCCCCAAGAAAGGGCTGCTCAAATGCCAAAGCTTTTTACAGCAAATTAGCAAAATAAAGATGCAGTCACATGTAGGTTGGGGGCCGGGGGTCACTCCACACACGCAGCTCTTCCCTTCTAATGGCTGTGCCACCTATTCTCAGCCTCCGGAGGGGCCTGGGGAACCTGTAAATGCCATTAATCACAAAGGATAAATCAGCTTGCCAAGTGACATAACCTGGTTAGACCACAGAAATAATCCAGACTGTACTTCCAAAGGATGCTAATACATGAAAAACAGGACTATGGACCCGTAATAAAATTAAATCCAGGTATAATTCAATATGCAGCAGAGGCCTTCAGAGGCAGCAGCGGATCAGCATGGGAATCCCAAAGGTAACGGGGTCACATTCTGTCCCCAGTTAAACCACCACAGCTTCGTGGAATTAAAAGGCACAGAGAAACACTGCAATGACTCACTGGAGTAACAAATCAAACTCAGGGCAAATACTGAGCAAATCCACACCCGGCCAACAAAACACACCTGAATTTCAAACGAGTCAAATCTGCCTCTTCCAACGCAAACTGACCCGAGTGTTCCAAACCCCATCAGACAAAAGGCCGGGTGTGCAGCCGGAAGCTCGCCCTTTCCCAGGCAGTGCCCGTGTGCCGCCAGAGAAAAGCAGGACGCTGGGGTAAAAACCAGATGCGTTTCCAAGGCTTTGAATTATACTTGTTCGTGCAACTCATGCCTGGAGCTGATCCCTCCACCCTTGTTGCAAAAATACCAACCAAACCAAAAATGAGAATTAAACCCAAAGGATCCCCAAAGCCTTTCTAACAACGGCGCTCCAGGCCCAGCTCCGCACGGCAGCTCACGGGCGCTGATTTAGGGCAAGTTTTCCCTTAATGTACTGTTATATCATTAGCCACTCTGTCTTTGGATTGCTGTTTGGAAGAAATTAATGGGATACTGAATATTTAAATGTGGCCCTCTCTATCATTTATTAACTCTACAGAAAGCACACAGCACAGTAAGCCATGGTTTATGACTATTATCCTGTGAATACTAAACGTTGGCTGGTTATTACTGTCAGCAGTGCAAATTGGCTATTCATAATTCCACGTCTATCATGGAGCTGATGAGTAACAATCAAGTTAAAACATTTTGAAAACTCTTACAGTTATTTAAATGAGCTTAAATTAAAGCCATTTGTAAAATAAACTATTCCCTAATATTGTTATTTAAATTAATTCTGACCTGGCAGGCAATGCATTATTTAAAGCCTATATTTTATATTAAGCAAAGCAATTACCAAGCATACAGAACACGTCTGAAACCCAGAGAAACATAAAAAGCACTAACAAGCTGATTGCGACATTTCTGCAAGACAAGTTACATTTCATCTCCCATTGAAATTGCCATGAAAAGAAACGTGTGGGGGAAAAAAAGAAAATAAATCTGTTTGGGATGTGAATTGCAGCCTTACCTTTATTTGTGACAGCGTTGAACAGTTTCTCAGAGCTGGCATCAGATGCCTGAAAGACCAATAAAAAAAAAGAAAAAAAGAAGTTACATTTTGTAGCAGTGACAGATTTCCAAAGGCACGGCGGTGTATTTATGCACAGGCAGAGGTGTGTATATTTTAGGGAAACAAATCAGGAGACAAAACCAGGAGCGCTGGCAGCGGCGGCTCCGGAGGCCGTGTCCATGAGGTGGTGCTGTTTGGCTGTGCTTCGCCGCCCTGCAGTGCAGATATTTCTTTGGAAAGATTCTATTTCATAAAGAAATGGGGTTTTTCTTCAACATTAGCTGCACAGACACTGTATCTTTGTACTGTCATTATCCAACACGTTCCGACATTGATTTTTGCGATGGACAAGAGTCACGATTTCGAACCAGACAGCCCATTCTCAGGAATTTCCAGAACTGCAGATTTCTTAATTAATTTTTAAAGTATTTTTGGGATCCCTGCTGTGTGAACATTCGATTTTTACCACCTTCAAAGCAGCGTTGATAACTTAGGTTAGTAATTTCATAAATTGCTGTTGCAAACTCTTTGAAAAATAAAGAGTGTGTTAGTATTTAGGATCAGTGTGTACTTCCACATCAGCTTTGCCTTCCTCAGAGTAACTCATTCTTGACACCTCACTGTGTAAACTAACAAACCTTTTATTTTTCATCAAGCCGCCTTTATCCACTGAGGGTTTTCCCCTTAATATTGTATTAGTAGCTTGTCTATTCCTGCTGTTTCTATGCCAGGGTACCAGCTCAGCTCTCCACCCACAGAAAAAGCTTTATTTCAAAACCATTGATCTCCCCCTTTCAGAAATTCCAACGGCACAAAACCAGCCGGGGAAGGGAACACTGAAAATGTTCATTTTACAAACACCCCGAGCCCAAAAGCACCAAACACTCAGTTTCTGCCAGCTGTGTGCAGCTGTGTTTGGGCACACACACACAAACACACACACAGCCAGCTACAGCTCAAACTTCTCCCACCTCTGCACCCACAAAAAGCCCAGAGCTGTTCAATTCCAAACTGGAGCCTGGATCCAGCTCCGCTGAGAGACAGGCTGCTTTTGGAAAATACAGGGAAAACGTGCTCAGTAACGAAACGCTGCAAACGGGGTTAAAATGCAACACTTAAGAAAGATTTTAATTTTTCCCTTGAAATTGTTTTCTTGCTGGATTCAGGAAAAATAATTGAAAATGCTGTTTGGAAAGTGGGCTGTGGGGGTTTTTTGTTAAAGGGAAGGAATTTCTCAATTCAAAATCAGATAAAAATCACCAGACAATCAACATTTATGTTCGCTATCTCAACTGCACTAAAAACTTGGATGTGAAACTCCCGATAAATGAGTAGACACGGCTCAGACTGCGCATCACAATGTAGGAATACACTGAAATAATTTGTTTGCCCTCAAGTTAGTGACAGACAAGATTTCTATGATTAATTATTAAAAATAGCTTTATTCTTTTTCAGACTTCAAGACAGATTTTACTAGATTGCTGCTGCCTTATTTGAAAGCTGAGCTGGTGCATTTCGTCTCAATTAAATACCTTGTAAACACTGGATTTATTACCCAATGATGGATTTATTATTCAGTGTTGACTTTCTTCTAAATTAATGAAAATATGTGAATAATGCACAAATTGAAGAGATCAAGAAGGCCATGTGCTTTAAAGAGCAGCCCAGTATTAGTCCAACAAGAGGCTCAATGCTTTTCTACCCTTGCCAATCAGCCTGCTTAAAAATATTTTTTCCCAGTGAATTTCAGCTGTTGTTGTCTTCTCAAATGCAGCGTTTCTCTGAAGTCAAAACTCTCTGAACCAGTCCTTCTTAGAAAGAAAATCCAACATTAAAAACCAAGCAAACTTCTTACAGTTTCAGCTATTACTTTATTTCACTATTCCAAAACAGAACAGCCCAGGGAAGCTCCATGTTTCCTATTCGCTTGATTTTTTCAAGCACTACAAAGAGGAAAACATATTTTTAAGAAGTCTGCTCTAATGCCAAGCATAAACCAAGAGATTGTTTTTAAGCCATGGCTTTTCAGGTGCAATCTTTCCCTGTGCTATCGCACACACCAGTCACAAACAGTGCTGTGACACCTGGAAGTGGCACATCTCGAACAAAACGGAGCCTGCCCAAGGATCGCTCTGGAGCAACCTGGCAGATGATTATCCATGTAACATACATGTAAAAAAGGAATTATTTTACAAAGACAAAGCTCGTCCAAGACCGAAGCTCATTTTGCATTACTGACCACACGCAACCGAATGGAAGAGCAACTTGAAATAACCCCACTGCCTGTGTTACCATAAAAATAACCCAAATCCAAACGCTGGCTGGAACGGTGAGATGAACTTGGCCTGTCTGTTTTCTTACTTAAAAATTGGGATTTAAATACAAAATAGCAATTCGGGTGATGTACCGGTGATACAGAGCCCAACACAATCTCTGCCAGCAGACACACAGTGTATCAATTTTCATGCAACTATTATTTTTCCACAGCTAGGCAGTCACATCACGCAACACCACCGAAGGAACAAAAAGCCCAATTGATTTAAAACCCCGCAACAACTCAGCACTACCCCAGAAAGATGAAATTCAGTGCCTGTGCAGTGCTGAACCCCGCTCCGTACTGACAGGAATCCGCGCAGACAACAAAGTGCCTTTATGTGCACGGTGGGTGCGATGTGGCCGAACCTGGATGTTCCAGCGGCGGAGAGGGGCTCGGCTCTCCCTTCCCTTACACCAGCCAAGTGCAACTCTCTCCTCACTCCCCTTTATCCCCATCTTCCCAGGTCTTACTTGAGCAGCTGCTGAGCGCTGTCTGCTGGCACCGTGACATGTGGGGACAGCACCGGGTTACCCGGGCTGCTCTGCCCCAGGAGCCCCCTCGGTTTCTCCTGCACAGAGCCGGAGCTGGTGACACACAGTTCCCTTCCTCGCACTTTGGCCGTTTTCCCTTACAAATCCCCTTGTTACCAAGCGCAGCTTAATCCTTTTCACCGCGAAATGAAACAAGTCAGCAATCCCTGGGCTTAAAGAAAAAAAACCCCAACAAACCACACAGAAAAAAAATGACCTAAAGAGTATTTTTCCCTCACCAAGGAATGTGCTGCCGTTCGAGGGGATGTATGACTAAAATATTTCCTGTCCAGACAGCGCAGCCTGACTCACTGCTGGCACGGCACGGCCCGGCCCCGCCGCGGCACTTGCACCGGCCCCGCACCTGCCCGCGGAGCCAGCGCGGCCCCGCC
>VZTH01010362.1:236565-307532 GCA_013397815.1 Aleadryas rufinucha
CCCTATCCGCCGGCGACCGGCCCGGAGCAGCCCGCGGAGCTGCGGGGCTGCGCGGAGCCTCCGGCCGCGGCTCCTCGGTGCGGTGCGAGGGACCCGCGGAGCCGGACAGTCCCCCCTGCCCCGGGATGGCGGCACACGCACACGAGCATCAGTCGCGAAAGCTCCGCGAACATCGCTCTCTAGAGCTCCACGGGAGGAAAACACGATCGAAAACATCTTATTGCATTTACCAATTTTTTGGTTTTAACGGAAATTTAATTTTTTTTCTTTTTCTTTTTCTTTTTTTTTTTTTTTAAAGTGGGAAAAACCAGTGTCCCCAGCTGCAGGCAGGGTGGCCTGCCGGGGACCCCGGCTGCTCGCTGAGCTGTGGTGCCTCTCTGAGCCCCCCGTGTAGAGACTCGCTTGACTACTTCCAGCACTGAACATTATTGTCAACGGACAATGGATTTCCCACTCGCTGTAGGTTTTCCTTAAGCGCAGCACACCATTAGTAATGGCCACCGTGGAAAATAAACGCACAGATACATGATGATATAAATGATTATTCACTGAAGCGCGGCACTCAGAGCCAAATGATGTTTCCTGGGAAGATGAGAGGCAGTTACGCACATTGGCACAGTAGCCCCATACAGTGAGATGTTTCCTGGGAAAGGGATAGGTGCTAAGAGAGGACTTACGGGCTTGCAAGACCGTGCTCAGGGAGTGTTTTCAAGATTTCAAACCTGGAAATGGGTTTCAAACCCATACTGGGCTAGGAGTGCTAATGGAATTGAACTCCCATGGGTTCTACTTGAATTTGAGCTAAATCCTCAGAAACAGAGTTGACAAGCCCTATTCACCCCAACTCCTGTGGCAGAGCCCAGCTTGCAGGAGGTGACTCTCCTAAGGAAAAAGTGGGAACTACCTACACCAGCCAGAAAACAAGAGCAGAGTAAGAGCTCGGTGTGCCTGGTCAGCCTCACCTGAGCTGGGATTATAGCTATGTGCCCAAAATCCAATGGCAGCTTGGAAAGATGCCCCTATGTCCTGGCCCAGCTCTGAGCTCACCTCGGGACGTGGGATGACGAGGGACTGCCCTTCTCCTGGCCCCAGGGCACCAAGGTGGCTCCGAGCTCTCTCCCAGCAGTGATGGGGTGCGGGTGGCTGCACTGGCTCTGGTGGCCCTGCCCAGAGCAAATCCCACAGCGTGTGAGTGGAACGGGGAATCACAATCTGACTGTCCACACAAGCACAAGTGCCATAATTAAGAAAGAACTACCAATTACCCATGTAGAACTACATGATTTTATGCAAGTATTTCCCATTTGTTCCTCATTCCATCACTGTATGATCCATTTAAGAATCCATTTAACTTTTCCCCGTCAGTGGCTTCTCCAAGATTCTTATCTGAGGTGCAGTCCCACTGACTGTGGTGGTTTCTGCTGGGACAGTGGGGTGGGAAGATGCACAAAGAACAGTAATGATACACAGGAGATGAACACACCCAGCAGAGCTCCAGACCATGGCCGCAGACACCACAGTGCTTCCGTGCCATGGCTGATCCAGGGTGGGAATGCTTTGGTGAAACTGGGACAAGTGGTCTCCACTGGAAATTCAAAGAACTCTGGCCAACCTCAGATCCTGGTATGGCAATGGAAATGAGTTCTCCAGGATTGTCCAGCTGAGTAGGTTATTTCCACATTTCCACACCATAACTGAGCATGGATTTTGGCTGTTAAACTTCCACAGGTTTTTACATCTAATAAATATATATTTGCATCTAATAAATATATATTGCAAAGATAACTTTGTGCCATCGCAGAGCTGGTTTCCATCTCCCCTTAGAAACCCAGCAGAAATGGCTTCAGGTCTGGTCTCTGGAATCAAGGGTGGCCAGTGGCCAAAAGCCATCGCAGCCCATTGGCCATGGATGTTGCTTGAGTGCAGATTCCAGACACCACCAAAAACAAATTTATAAAGGCATTAAGCTGTCAGTGTTCTCTGTACAATTCACAGCACTTGGGGACTCCCTGGGCCAATGGAGAGGCTGTGCCTCGACGAGGAATTAAATGCACAGTACCAAGGTGTGGCAACTCGTATTCTATGAGTACCTTGGTCAAGACTTTCCACATCCTGACATGGTAAGAATGGGTCTAATTAAAGCCTGGGCTCCTCACAAGACTTTAATTTGATAAATTTAGCCTGGATTAAACGACAGGCTTGTCTGTACTGGATTTTTCCAGTGTTAACCACATGCCACACCTGAAATCTCGGCATACACAGAATCAGAAATGCAGTTACCTGCTCATCTCCCTGGGGCTGTGAGGGTTTATTGGCAGGGCTCTGGGCCTCATTATGTTCATTATTCGTGCCTTAGAGATAAATCTAGGACCTCTGTTTTCCTGCTACAAAATTACACATGCACAAAACGCGTTGTGCAATTCTGAATGAGAAATTTGGAGTTTGGAAATTCACTCAAAGCCAAATTAAATCAAAGGGACCCCTCCTCCCTGCAGTGATTTCAATGGCCTTTGGATCAAGCTTCCCCCTCTCCTGACAGCAATACTTTCCTGTGTTTTAGGTTATGCCTGGATAGGTTTTTGAAACCTTCTGTCTCTTATCTTTGTGGGACCTTGCCAGAATTTTTTTCATCTGTCTGTGGTCTCTGTCAGCATCGACATTTGTTTCTGCCACAACAACAGCCAAATGAAGTGCATTGAACTTGGATCAAAAGTAATTTCAAGATCTTTCACTCTCTGGAAGAGGTTTTCAGATCCAAGTATTTTATAAAAATGACCTAGAGCTGCCCAGACGGCAGGCAGGGAAGCAGACATTCATTTCCAAGTCGTAGAGCAATTCCAAAGAATTATCCATCTCTGGCACAAGAAGCAAACGAATATTGAAATTACAGCAGATTATATTGGATTAAATTATTTATGGCAAACCTCACCTCACCTGGAAGGTTCTGCAGCTTTTTTCCTGGCAACATGAAAAGTGGATATTCCAATTCTTTGGTATTCTGTCAAAGCCTGGAAACATTTATGTTTCCATTAAGTTGCTAACCTTCCCAGAAGACACCATGGTATCTGACTTTGGAGCATGATTATGGTGCCTTATAACGCCCTCCATAATGCTTTGAAAACATACAAGATTTTGCCTATTACTGGGTAAAAGATGCAGGATCTTTTCCCCAAGAAAAGAATTTATGGAGCTATCAGTGGAGTTTTATGGCTGTGAACAGCAAGCCAGGGCATAATGTCCCAACCAGAAGGTGCTTAAACTCCAGCACTTCGAGAGGTTCAGGAAAAGGACCTGTTCTCGAGAGTGACCTCGACAACGGCAAAATCACCACTGGTGTGGCCATAAAAAGGTCACGAGAGATGCCAGGGAAAGGAACTGGTGGTGAGGGTGGGTTCTGCTGGATGTGGGGGGGATGGCTGGGAGCAGCCGGCCCCGGGGTGAGTGCTGGCTGCTCCTGGCAGTGCATGATGCTCCCTCAGCGTCCCCTCCAGCAGGGACAGGGTGACACAAACAGCACATGCCCCTTTCCGAGGGGAACAGAGCTCTGGATGTAGAACATCCCCGGGTAAATCTCCGTGTAAATAATGCTTTTCATTTGACAAAGCAGAAAACTTCTGCGGGAACATATTAATGACAGTGCAACTTTTTTATTATTTTTATTTTTCTGCAGCATTTGCAAAACTAAACCCCTTTGTAATCCCTTCTTTTATGCAGAACAGATTGCAGTTTTAAGCAGAGGCCCATAAACTGCAGGTTCAAAGAAACCTGAAACTGAATTAGCATAAAAGCTGGAATTCTCATTTAGAGGAACAGCAAGGCAACTGCTCTGCAGGCAGTTTTATGATTAGGGTTTCAAATGGAAACAAAGATAAAAACTGGGGCTCAGGGAACAATAGGGCTGCTCTCTCTTCCCTATCCTTACAGCTTGGACCTATAAAATACTAAGTGGTCTCCACTGCTTCCGAGGACAGACTTTAGCCCAGATTGGCACACCTGGGGAGGGTGGATAATTTTCTGATCCCAGTCACTGTACCAAAGACAAATCCTAACTATCCTACATGTGTGAAGCCATTTCTCCCCAGGCTTCTCCAAACAGTGGGAAATCCTTGAGGTGAACACCAGTCATCTTTCCTTCCCTTCAGCCACCACAAAGAGTGAGAGTCCTGGCTGTAACTTTTCCATCAGAAAATGCCTGCATTTTCTCTCTTCCTTTATAACCCTTCCCGGGGTTCGAATTCCGAGTTACTAAATACACCACGGAGCATGGGTTGGCTGGATGTAGCTCCTGGGGACCTCGCTGGGCTCTGAGCTGCTATCCACCCTGCAGTCTAACCAGGAGCATAAGATCCTATCACTGGGTAAGAGGATAAAATATAAATTCTTCCCCATCCACCAGCACTTCTGTTGTGCACTTCATAAATGCACCACTTTCAAGCTGTGGCCATTATCCTCCCCTAATTTCTGCCTGCTAGCAGGTTCTGCAACTGAAGAAGTATTTCAAATTAATTTGTCTGTCAATATCTGGATACTGAATCACCTAATAAGAGAAATATTTTTCATTCTCTTCTTCTCAGTCAGAAGAAGAGACTTTCTTATCACCAAATAAAGCATCCATTATTGCGTGCTGTAATCCCATTCTGTCGTCCAGGTCATTTTTAGTCCAAGAAAATGCTGAATCAGCACCATAAACCAATCAAGTAATTTCTTCCATTTTCTAACATTCAAGCAAAATAATGAAAATCACATCTCATTTGATGAGAAGAATATATGACAGAAATCTCCTCTTCCAAGGATAATTTTCAAAGAGGTATGCCAAGGCAAGAAATACTGTTGCAAAAACATGTAGCTAATGTAGGGGCTCTTCTGCTGAACAGATAAATTCCATTTTTGACTGTCAGCTCATATTTAGAAAGTAGATTATGAACAATAAATCTGTACCTTTAGCCAGCTTCTAAACCATGCAAAGACATTAACTTGGCAAAAGAATGACCATTACTTTGATGAATGAAACATTCACCTAAAATATTCATGTACAAGATGATAATATCCAATTGATAACCGAAAAACACCCACCCCACTGCAGATTTAAATAACTGAGATGCGTATGAGAGAAACCGAAGCACATACATAAGAGGAGTTATTATGGCACTGTTAGGAGAACCAACAAATGAAAAAAAAGGCTTGATAAATATTTTCCATAACAAAACACAATTGGTTTCAGTGGGATACAGCTCTGTTTCTCATTAGTTATCCTTCACTTGTCAGACAAGTTCCATATTTCACCGAAACCCGCTGAGTATTCTTTCTAGTTTGCTGGGGAAAGTGGCTATACATTTAGCACGTTCCCTTTATGCTGTGTGTTTTCACAGGTCTTTCTTTAAAACACACTGTACATGCTTTTGCTTCTTTCCCTCAGGATAGTGGGTTTCGACATCCAAGAGGAGTTTAAAAGCAGGTAACAAGTCATCACTTTTGAAGCTGCAGAGCAGCTGAAGAGGTGCAATAGCCCCAGCAGCCATTATCAGTGCCTGCCAGGGTGCCACGCTATCAAGTTATATGATAAAGCACTCAGCTGACACCAGAAAAATAATCATTCCCTCTCTCCTGCACCACCCCCTTTTTCACAAGGAGGCTTTTTACACTCATTAAATGCAACCTTATCTCTGAAAGACTGCAATCCTCAGCAAATGACAAGTGTGCCTAATCTCATTTTCTGACAAGCGATTCTGACAGCACCTTCCTTTTGATTTCTAAGACACGTAGCTAGACATATATTAATCTGTCAGTCATCGCCCCTAGGAAGGATGGAAAAAAAGGAGAGACAGAGATGAACATTTGTGAATGTGAAGGGAACAAGGCAAGGAAGGACTAAGGGTCCTTTTCTGGCTATTTAAAGCAACTCAGCTGAGTTTCTCCACTCCTCCCACCCCAACATGGGACCTGAGTCACTCCTGTGCAGCAGAGCCCTCAACCTACCTGTCTGCAGAGGTGGCTAACATGCATTTTATTTCAGGTATGAGTGTGGCCCAGCAGCTGTGGACTAGCAGCCAGCTGTGGGTGTATTTTCAGGTTTTCCCTGGTGTTGAAGGCAGCTGGGCTCTCATTTCATTTCTCTGCGCCTCAACTTTCAGCATTGCATAAAACCCAAGTGTTATTGTCACCATGGCACATATTTTAGTTACAGACATGGGACTTCCCAGTGCTGGTGCTATAAAATGTTAAGCCTTAATTCCAAATTTACAGTTTATGAAGTGTTCTGCAATAACACTTTTTTTGCAGCAAGGAATGCTTTGTCATTGCAGGCAGTGAAGCCCCACTCGGCTTTGGTCGCTGGCCTGGCTGGCACATGTTGGCAGGTACAGGAGAAGACAGGTGGGATAAAAGCATCAAGATTGAAAGCATCAAGTTGGTGTCAGATCTTAACAACTTCGTATGAACGCTCAAAGTGCTGTAAAACGAAAGCATTTAGTGCAACATCACAGCCTGCCAAGGTGCAAACTGGAGAGGCTCAGCAACACCAACTCCAGGTGCACTTGGAGGCCAGGAAAAGGCAGGATTTCCAAGAACTCCTGGCTAGAATATGGGAAGATGCATTTCAAACCTGAGAGGGTTGTGGGGCCCTGACAGTGAGTGTGAATTGGGGCAGATTCATGTGGATTTGCCACTCAGCAAGTGTGCAAAATACAGAGCCTTTGTGTAGGATGCATGATATGATAAGGGGGGATGGCTTTACTGGAAGAGGGTAGATTTAGACAGAAAATTAGGAAGAAATTCTTCCCTCTGAGGGTGGGGAGGGGCTGGAATGGAAGGCCCAGAGAAGCTGTGGCTGCCCCTGGATCCCTGAAAGTGTCCAAGGCCAGGCTGGACGGGGCTTGGAGCAGCCTGGGACAGTGGAAGGTGTCCCTGCCTGTGGCAGAAGGTGGCACTGGATGATCCTTCCGGTCCCTCCAACCTAAACCATTCTGGGATTCTCTGATACAGATTGGTAGCACAGGGCTGTGGGGTGGAAGGAGGCAGACTGGCAGGTAGGGTACAAAAGTGCAAATAAGTGAGATTCTACAAATGGGACGCAAAGGAAGAAAGTGATTAAATGGGGTAGGAGGCAGTGTTCTTTATCTCACACACACCTATTAGTTCTGTTCCTCATAAACACGCCTTCTCCCTCTTAGCATGAGTCATATTAATATTTCTACCCACCAAATGCTAAATTAGAGTAAATTATACAGATTTACCATCTAACATTTGCTCCCTGACCTGCCTGCACTTGCAGAGAGCCTCCTCAGCTGGCAGCACATCCTCCTGCCTGGGGACATCCCAGTGCCACAGCTCCAGTCTGGCCCAGATGGGATCCCTCAGCTGAGAGCTCCTCTCCACCTCCCTTCCCTTCCTCTGTGTTATATTAAAGTACAGGAGAAACTTTATTGTTCATAATGGGATAAGAAAAAAAAATCAAATGAAAGCAAAGTACAAAGGGGCTCCAATGCAATGCTTTAAAGCAATGCCATTTTCACAGTAATATAGTCATTAAGTACTTGTTTGATGGTGCAAAAAAGTAGGCCAAGATCTTTGCTAATACATTTAATTAATCAATACCTGCACTAGAAGATGGGAACAATTAAAGTTTTCCTCCTCACTCAGACAAAGCAGCAGAAAGCTTGTGATCTACTTAAGGAGCTCGTCACTCAATGGGAAGATGAAAAGACTCCTTTAGTTTTACTTAAGAGCTGAAATCATGTTAATACTCGAGTGTTTAGGATCTGGCTCTCAGAAAGGCAGTAAATGAGCAGTGGCAGGAAAGCTGCCTGCTGTCACTGAGTCCCCAGCCTTGTGCTTCCACCCTGATGTCATCATAATGGGAAAAATCACAAATATATGCTGGAGTTCATTGAGCCTGAAAATAACACCGGGGATATTTCCTTGCAGAGCACTTTGATAACTGGGTCTGGCAGAAACACCCATCTACTGCTGATGGGCCTTAGAAGGGTAAATGCAAACCTGACCCTGCAGTTTGGATTTCTGCTGGGTTTTTATTAAAAAAGGATTTTCTGGTTGCATCTAAACTAGAAGAGAGAAGAAAAGAAGGCATAGGCAGAAAAAGTCACCTCCTCTGGGGAAAAGTGGTGGGAGGAACTTGGGCAGTTCCCTGTGTGAACCTCTGGCTTGGGGAAGGAGAAACTTCTCATTTCACAATGAGGGCTGCTGATATGGNGGAAGAAAGTGATTAAATGGGGTAGGAGGCAGCGTTCTTTATCTCACACACACCTATTAGTTCTGTTCCTCATAAACACGCCTTCTCCCTCTTAGCATGAGTCATATTAATATTTCTACCCACCAAATGCTAAATTAGAGTAAATTATACAGATTTACCATCTAACATTTGCTCCCTGACCTGCCTGCACTTGCAGAGAGCCTCCTCAGCTGGCAGCACATCCTCCTGCCTGGGGACATCCCAGTGCCACAGCTCCAGTCTGGCCCAGATGGGATCCCTCAGCTGAGAGCTCCTCTCCACCTCCCTTCCCTTCCTCTGTGTTATATTAAAGTACAGGAGAAACTTTATTGTTCATAATGGGATAAGAAAAAAAAATCAAATGAAAGCAAAGTACAAAGGGGCTCCAATGCAATGCTTTAAAGCAATGCCATTTTCACAGTAATATAGTCATTAAGTACTTGTTTGATGGTGCAAAAAAGTAGGCCAAGATCTTTGCTAATACATTTAATTAATCAATACCTGCACTAGAAGATGGGAACAATTAAAGTTTTCCTCCTCACTCAGACAAAGCAGCAGAAAGCTTGTGATCTACTTAAGGAGCTCGTCACTCAATGGGAAGATGAAAAGACTCCTTTAGTTTTACTTAAGAGCTGAAATCATGTTAATACTCGAGTGTTTAGGATCTGGCTCTCAGAAAGGCAGTAAATGAGCAGTGGCAGGAAAGCTGCCTGCTGTCACTGAGTCCCCAGCCTTGTGCTTCCACCCTGATGTCATCATAATGGGAAAAATCACAAATATATGCTGGAGTTCATTGAGCCTGAAAATAACACCGGGGATATTTCCTTGCAGAGCACTTTGATAACTGGGTCTGGCAGAAACACCCATCTACTGCTGATGGGCCTTAGAAGGGTAAATGCAAACCTGACCCTGCAGTTTGGATTTCTGCTGGGTTTTTATTAAAAAAGGATTTTCTGGTTGCATCTAAACTAGAAGAGAGAAGAAAAGAAGGCATAGGCAGAAAAAGTCACCTCCTCTGGGGAAAAGTGGTGGGAGGAACTTGGGCAGTTCCCTGTGTGAACCTCTGGCTTGGGGAAGGAGAAACTTCTCATTTCACAATGAGGGCTGCTGATATGGGCATCAAGTAAGAGAAAACTGCCTAAAATTAGCCCAAAACACAGCTGTCCTCAAGGGACCCCAGCTCTGCCCCTGCAGCAGGGGCCATTATCACCTGAGGGACATATCTATTCCACCTCTTGGGAAACACACCTCGGCCATCATCCTGGGGGTCCGAGGGCCACTGGTGCTGGCACATCTCCCCTACACAGACTCACTCAACTGTTTGGAAAAGCTTCTGATAGGGGTCTCATGGCACGAGGTACATCACAGGCAGAGGGGAGAAGAGGCTCTGGCAGCCCAAGAGGCAGGACAATGAACAGGAGACAGGGGATAAGGTTGCTTCCCACTCCCTGGAGGAGGAACATCGAGCAAGACCAGTGTAGGTAGTGCCAAAAACTGAACACTGCCCAGTTTCCTCCCCTGTCTGATCCTCTGGTGAGAGCAGAACCCCACCCAGGACCTCACAGCTTCCTGCTGTGGAACCAAGGGCCCATCACAGACAGGTGCCGACCCTACAGTGTGAGGGAAAGCACAGGCACAGTGTTGAGTGGAAAACGAATTATTTCTTCATACAATCATTAGCAGGAATATAAATGCAAATGACCTTATAATTTGCATCGTGAGAACTATCAAGCTAATGTTGCAGCCAAAGGAGAAAATTCCTCCCTGGTCATCACTGGAGATGACTCAGGCCATAGAGCTGATCTCTTGGAAATTGGCTGCCAACTTTCACTCAGTATTAAGCCCACCAGGCACTTTGCTGTCTCTAACCCCCTTGTCAGAATGATGCAAGAGCCTCACTAACACTTTCATCGAGGCTCTCAATTCTTCTGTGCATCCTCACGTGGTACTGCAGGAGTCCGCACTCAAAGCTCTGTGCAAGGCCACCGTACTCACAACAAAAAAGGCAACAACAAAATAAGCAGATTGATTCTGCCCTAGTCCAGCCTCCATCCACAAATCCAAATCTCTCCAAAAGTCCTGGTCAAAAGTCCTCAGAAAATAAAATCCTTCTGACACTAGAAACAATTTTCAGTAGCTTGCCAAACACTATTTTTCTTTCATTTAAGATTCTAACAAAAGCTAACTTCTTTGTCTCTCAAGCTTCCTTGATCTCCTTCACTTTTAGCTGTCACATAAAGTCAATTGGCTGCACCTCTCTGCTTGATAAAGAGAAGCCAACCGGTCTGATGTATCTTTAATGAGGAGGTAGGTAAGACACAGTCCAACAAGGTGCTGAATACTTTGACCCTAAGCTAGCAGAGTCCTTAAATATCTGCTTAACTTTCAACAAAAAGAAGTCCTTTTGGAGCTAATGGGGCTGCTCTGGCATTCAGACTTCAGCACCATTGTATAAATTTGGCTGGATTAGGGACAGAGCCTTTGCAAGGCTCAGTTACTGAGAGAGCAAAACCAGTCAGAAACACACAGGTAACCTGGTGAGAGCCACGACAGCTGAGTCACAGATGAACTGGGGAAAGTCTCTCTATCAGTAATTAACGTGTCAGCCGTGTAATTGCAGTTGCACATAACACTGTGTTGTTATTGTGTTAGAGGAGCAGGCAGGGTTTTTCCTGCTCTAATGTAACCTTCCATCAATGGCATGGAACACCTGAAGGATCTGCAGGGATGAAGGCTTGGCCTTTGCTTCAATATCAGCATTCGACCCTACAAGAAGGAAGGGACAAATACAAAATAATACAAATCCAATGAATGAGGGGGAGGTCATGAAGAGGAAGCTGAAAGTGTAAAAATGATACCAAAGCTGAGCTATTGTTGCTGAGGTTCAGTTAATCAACTGATCTATATCCCGCCTGGATTATTCCAGGCATTACTGGAGAAGGTGTGCTTTGAGAATCTAATAAAATACACAAGAGCCATGATAAAACTTTAACCTATTTTGATAATATAGTGACGTTCTACTCCACACACACCTGTAAGAAAGGCTGTCAGATCTCATCACCATTAGTTATTAATCTATTTGTTCCTATTAAATTTTCTCATTTCCCCCTCCTTTCTCAGGAATTTACTTTTTCTAAAGAGGAACTGATTTAATGTAGGAAAAAAGCTGCAGTGTATCAAAAAGTGAATGGGAAAATGGGTAAGGAGATAATGTTTAACTGAGAAGGAAGAGTTATTTTAGAAATATTTTATATCATTTAAAAAGCACTGAGTACTATTTTATGCCTCTTCCTGAGGAATAAAAGTCATAGTTATGAGTCCAGGTGTACATATTTCAATAGAAAAGTGAGACTGCAACAGATACATAAAAATCTCTTTAAAAAGTAGCTCAAGTAGATTCTTCATGAGTAAAACACTGGCAACCTGAATTTTAATATCATTCTCAGCATTTCAGTGGAGCATTTTGTTCATCTGTAAAGTGCTAGAGAAAACAGAGCATAGATCATTCCGACTTAGCCCTGTGTCATCTCAGCTCCAGCAGCTGCCCCGGGGCTGTGCCGTCCATCACTGGGGCTGGGACACGGGGCTGGCCAGCTCAGTGCTTCCAGCTCTGTAAAATTTATAGAATGTGCCTCATGCTTGGGAACATGGCCATTTATTTTGGAAGTTTTAGCTGATCTGTAACTCGCTGCTGTGCAAACAACAAAAAAAAAGATGTTCACCATTGCAGGTTCTGTCTATAGAGTATTACATAATATGAGAATTAAGTATTTTTCCTTAGCAGCGTGTTGCAATATTATGGTGTGAGCCTCTTTGTATCATCCAGGACATACACAGAGAAGAAGGTTATAAAAAGCTGCCTGAGCTGGTTTTATTTTAAGAGGCCTTCAGACCAAAGGCCTCGTCTCCGCCTTGGGCCTGGCAGGGAGGCTCCGAGAAGTCACCGGGGCTCCCTATTAAAATACTGTTAGCACAGACGAGAGTTTTGGTCTTCTTTTTAGTTCAAACGTCGTCTGGGAGAGACAAAGAAACAAAGTGCTTGGGTCAGTGGAAATTTCTGACAAAGACTTTTCTTCCTGGCACACACAGGGACAGCCCCACCAACTGTGTGGGGTTTGTCCCCCCCGAATGACAAGGCAAAGGTCCTGATTAAAGGCCCTCGGAGGGGGGACACAAAAGATGGCCCAGGACTTCAAAGTCAGCACACTGCTGGCCAGCGGGGAGGTCCCTTTTTTCCCCTCTCTCTCCTTTTAACTTCGGCTCCTGCTGGCTGTGGAGGGGCTTCTAATTGCATTTCACAGGGGCTGAACAAAACGTGGTCTTGTCTTCCACACAGCAGCGACCCCGGAGGACGTGGAGATGATGTGAGGCTTCAGAGCAGGAACAAAAAGAGATTCATCATGTCAGCAAGCCGTGCAGAGCCTCGGTGAGGCTTCTGCAAGATCGTTTGCATGTTGCCACATTTCTAGAGGTGAGCAGGCAGCGGTGGGTTTTCACACAAGTGGTGTGGCCGGCCCCCTCCTCATGGCTTTGAACGTGGGGCACCTGCAAACCACCAAGATTTGGGTCAGGGTTTGACCCGATCTGCAGCACCACCAGTGGAAAGCCAGACAAAGCTGAAGGTTGCCTTGACCAGCAGAGTGGAGATCTCCTTTGTGCTGCAGAGGAAGAACCTCTGCCCACTGATCCAGGTCTGCAGGTGAAGACTTTATTTGGCAAATTGGGATCTGGATCAAATGGTACCCAGGCTGATTTAAGCAGCCTAATGAAAATTCTGTCAGAGAGCTATGGAAGAGAAGGTTTGGCTGAAGCCAGATAGATTTGTTGGAAGTACAGGAAAGTGGTTTCAGGCGACGTGGGATGAGAAGAAAGCCTCAGGCCAGATGTCACATAGGCAATGCCATGCCAGTCAGACATGGGGCATGATTTAAATCTAGCATGGAAGTACACTGGAACCCAGCACTTGGCCACCCTAACCTTCCAAAAAACTCAAAAGGCCAAAAAAGGTCTGTACTAGTATGGATGAACAAAACACCATCTCATCCCAAAATAACACAAGTAGACAAAGTGCTATCCCTTTAATGTCTGATAGTCCCTCTTTCTGCTTCCCTAATGAGATTGGCTTCCTCATTCTTTTCCTTTTGCATTCAAATTTCAATCTGCAGTGAATTTTCCACATTACAGGATGAACCATATATCTATTTTGCCACATTGCACAGCACTAGACCCAACACAATACATCCAAATCCCAAGAAGTAGAGTTTATCCCGTGTTCCCTGTGCTGATGCCAGTGGAAGCCGGCGCTGCCGAGCCCGAGCTTTCTCCGTGGATGCTCAGGAAGAGAATTAGGCCTGGAATGAGGTTAGTTAGTCACTGCTGATTCATCACGCGTTTGAGATTTGGATTAACAAACCATTCATCCCCCAGTCCTTGTATGCAGGCCCCTGTTTCCAACAGGAGTAGGGGTTTTTTATTTATTTACTAACTGACAATAGTGGAAAGCCTCATATTCACATCCGAATTATAATAAATGCATTATAAATGAGTAAGTAGGAAACAGTAAGGAAATGATGTTTTACTTTTAAATGCTAATTATGGAGCCCTGGTGCAGTTAATGTGTAGGGTGTTCTGTCAATTTTTAATGTTTATGCCAAGTGTAGTCTTCAATTTAACATGAGCTTTTAATCCTTTGAGTACTAAATTGCCTTTTAATGCTTGCAGCACAACATTGTGTTTGCACAAAGTCAGGACTGAAAAATGAATTTACTACAAGATATGTGCATGTATGAAGGGGGGAGGAAGTACAAAGGACAAGATTTTTTTTAATGATGTTTTTGGAGCCATACAAGAGGAAGGAACTGCTTTCAGGATGTACCTGGCAATTGTTTGCAGTGGCAAGAGGCTGCTGCTGATTTAGTATCTCTCTTGAAGCATTTTCAGAGAGCTCTTTCAGGCTCCAACAATTTATCCAACAACTATACCAAAAAATTTATGGTTTGCACCCATAAAGCAAACTTGGAGGAAAACATGATGGAAGGAATTACCATAGAGAGGAACCTTCATGTTCAGAAGGACAAAAATACCGATGAGGAAAGGGAGTTTTTCAGCTGACAGAATTGTAAAGAGTAAGGTCTGGAAAAGATAAATTATATGGTGGTTTTCTGGGTTGGCTGGTTTGGTTTTGCTTTTTCAGCTGCTGCGTGGTAACAGGTCCCAGGTAATTCCCAGCTCTCAGGGTGCTCCAGTCAGTAACATGGCTATGGCACAACCCCCCGGGCTGAAGATGCTCATCCCAGCCCAACACAGCTTCTCCTTCCCACTCTGCCCCCCAGAAACCTCAGCACAGCCAGACTCGGGGAAATGGCTCAGGAACCACGCTGGGAAGGGTCCATCTTCAGAGCCAACAGGACAGCCACAGCCCCTGCACACACTCCCAGGGTGTCCTTGCCAGGGGGCCGTGTCCTCACTTGCTCCCACAGCAGCACTGCTGGGATTTGGCCAACTGGACACAGCCCAGCCCCACCTGCCCCCAGCGCTGCTCTCGCCGCCCCTCCCTGCATGTAGGGGAGTTAGAGCAGCTTGTGAGGCTAATCCCTGTTTATCTCCTTGGTGAACAGACTTTTTAAAATGACACTGTTTGCATGCTTAAAGCTCCAAATTTGACTTTCCTTGACAGCAGCCATCTCAGGAATCCCAATGAGGTTTATTTTTGGCAGTGGAGCCTTCACAGAACAGGCTTTGCTGCGTGTACAGCTCCCAGCGCGCCAGTGCCGCTCTGCAGAGGAGGAAAACTGGGGACCTGAGGATTTGCTACATCCCAGTGATGCACCCTCGGCTTTGCTACCAGGTTAGACCCACAGGGCTAAAGCTAATTAATTAAAAAGTCGCTTTGCTTTTTCTCTTCCCCTTCATTTCCACTATCTGCAAGATTTTGGAAGGTTGGAAGGCACCTTAAAGCCCATCCAGTGCCACCCCCTGCCATAGGCAGGGACACCTTCCACTGTCCCAGGCTGCTCCAAGCCTCGTCCAGCCTGGCCTTGGACACTGCCAGGGATCCAGGGGCAGCCACAGCTTCTCTGGGCACCCTGTGCCAGGGCCTCCCCACCCTCCCAGGGAACAATTTCTTCCTAACATCCAATTCAGACCTCTCCTTCTTCAGTTTAAAGCCATTCTACTTTGTCCTATCACTGTAAAAAGTCCCTCTCCAGCTTTCCTGTAGGCTGCAGGTATATGAAAATATTTTTCCTTCTCCTTCATCCTAGCTTCCCACGTGTGCTAACACACAGTTTATGCTGCCCACTCCAATAATTTGGTGTTCTGGGAAGAAGCATCTCTTTGCTTAGCCCATCAGAGGGAACAGCAGTCAGGAAGAACCAGAAATACAAACAGGGTCAACTGTTTTATGATTAAATAATACAGCTTTAAAACGTGGCTGTAAAGGGAAGCTCAGCCAATGAAAGGTGGAGTTTGAGCTCATGAATTGCCACAGGTAGACAGGTAATATTTAAACATTGCTTTCGAAAAAACTGCAGCTGAAATTAATCTACAGGCCTTGTGCTAGAAACTCACACACTGAATTGAAGCACAGAAAGCCTTGCACATACACCAGGCAAAACAAAGAATCATAGGATCATTCACATTGGAAAAGACCCTCGAGATCATCAAGTCCAACCTCTGACATGCCCACTAAACCACATCACAAACTGCCACATCTACTCATTTTTTGAACACTTCCAGGGGTGGTGACTTCACCACTGCCCTGGACAACCAGTTCCTGACCACTCTTTCCATAAAGAAATTTTCCCTAATATCCAAATCTCAACCTCCCCTGGCCCAGCCTGAGGCCGTTCCCTCTCCTCCTGTCCCTGTTCCCTGCCAGCACAGCCCAACCCCCCCAGCTGCCCCCTCCTGTCAGGGAGTTGTGCAGAGCCACAAGGTCCCCCCTGAGCCTCCTTTTCTCCAGGCTGAGCCCCTTTCCCAGCTCCCTCAGCCTCTCCTGGGGCTCCAGCCCCTTCCCAGCTCCGTTCCCTTCCCTGGACACGCTCCAGCCCCTCAGGGTCTGTGTTGCCCTGAGGGGCCCAGGGCTGACCCCAGGACTGGAGGAGCCCCATCAGTGCCAGCACAGGGGCCAGGCCCTGCCCTGCCCCTGCTGCCAGTGTGGCTGCTACAGGCCAGGGCCCATTGGCCTTTGGCCACTCGCTGCATTGAGCACCTGGAGCGCTGCTGCTGGGACACGAAGCCAAACCAAAGCAGGCTGAGGGGGCTGAGATGCCCGGCACTGCCATCACCCCACACCAAACCAATCCCTCCATATGCCTTGAGACTTTCCCCTCCTGTTTGTACCACGTGTGCCCAGGTTACCCCTCTGTGGCAGCCTGTCCTCCCCACGGGGTGTGGCACTGTCACCTCTTGTGTCCTGCAGCTGCTGCTGCCAGCAAGGGTGACTGGCACCAGTGAGTCCCCAACACTGGTGAGTCCCCGGCACTGGTGAGTCCCCGGCACTGGTGAGTCCCTGGCACTGGTGAGTCCCTGGCACTGGTGAGTCCCCAGCACTGGTGAGTCCCAGCCCGTGCCCCCAGCTCGGCTCCTGGCACCCACCCTGCACAGCCCAGGAAGGATTGTTCAGGACATGCCCTGGGGGGTAATTACACCCATTTGCAGAAGCACGAATGCTGCAGAGCGGAGGTTGCAAAATACATGTTCGGGAATTCTCCTGTATCTGAACCTGGCCCATTGCCTCACTAATGGCATCCAGCTAAACATCCTGGCTTTGAGAGTGGGGGGACCAGGAAACCAGGGAGTGTTGGCCTCTATTTTTTCTTGTTATTGCATCATTTCTTCTCCAAGCTTGGAGCTCCAAGGCAGGCTAATAAGCCCAGGTTTATTTCATCTCACTGAGATGTTGGAACCCTGGCCCCAGTCTAACACTGAGGTTTTCTATCCTGCACAGAAATGACAGGTGCCAAAACACCACCATACTTTACAGATTGATAAAGGATAATCCATACTTTCAAGAACCAAGTAGATGTCCTTATTTGCTCAGTGGCTTTGATCTGGTGATTTAACTTACGCAGATAAAACTGAATTAGATGCCAGTTTTAAAAGCCTGGTCTTCAAATACTGGACTCACATTTGAGAACTGGGGGACAAATCAGAACCCACAGACAGGGAAGGCACATCCCATGCTGCAGCACCACAAACCCTTTGAGCATCACCACGTCCATGGCTCCGGAAGGACTTGGCTGCACAGGACTGCTCCAGGCATATATTCCACACATGTAAATATTCCTATATGAGGCTTAGCTCTCCAGTAGGAGGGTTTGAAAAATAAACCCATCTTTTTGGATGAGATGGATGCAAGAACAGGGCTGGGGTCTGTCTGGCGGGCAGGACACTGGAGCCGGGTGGTGGTGGCAGTGGGGACAGGGACACACAGATGCTCTGGTTGGGGTCAGACCCCAGCCCTGGCACACAGTTCTGCAGGTGTCTGAAGGCAGGAACCCCACTGCCACAAACCACCTACCAATTGTTAGATATTTTAAAATAAGACATGAACAAAGTCTTTTGTATTTGAAGCATGTTTTGCTTTGCCTTACATTTCCAAGCCTCTTCTCCAGGCCTCTTCCTTATATTATTTTCTGACCTCTCACCCAGGTTTTTTAATCCTCCCATTCAGAGCTGAATTCTTCTCTTTTCCCTTTCATGCCATCGAGGTGAACAGTGTCTATTTTAGATCTTGTTCATTAATGTATCGAGGCATCTTACTTTGTATTACTTCCATATCTTGATGTTATCTAAAGCTTTTTATATAGTAAGAGAGAAATTACAAGGTTTATAATTTCCCTCATACATGTAACAAAAATGATAAAGCATGAAATTGCAGAGCTGTGACTGATTTTCTATAAAAGTTCAACAATTTCCAGCAGGCTACAGCCAAGATGGGGTTGGATTTGCTCTGTGCCTTTAGGTCTTGTTGATATTCATCTGTGTGTGTATGTGCATGTCATTATGAACTTGTATTTGTGTCAGATAAGTGTCAGAGGAGGCCATGGAGATGCTCTGAGGGCTGGAGCTCCTCTGCTCTGGAGCCAGGCTGGGAGAGCTGGGGGGGCTCACCTGGAGAGGAGAAGCTCCAGGGAGACCTCAGAGCCCCTTGCAGGGCCTAAAGGGGCTCCAGGAGAGCTGGAGAGGGACTGGGGACAAGGGATGGAGGGACAGGACACAGGGAATGGCTTCCCCCTGCCAGAGGGCAGGGATGGATGGGATATTGGGATGGAATTGTTCCCTGGGAGGGTGGGGAGGCCCTGGCACAGGGCGCCCAGAGAAGCTGTGGCTGCCCCTGGATCCCTGGCAGTGCCCAAGGCCAGGCTGGACATTGGGGCTGGGAGCAGCCTGGGACAGTGGGAGGTGTCCCTGCCCAGGGCAGGGATGGAATGAGATGAGCTTTACAGATCCTTCCAACCCAAAACATTCTGTGACTCTGATTCTATAAATACATCACACTTGGGTGAAAAGCAACATTAAACCACCAGATAAAGCTCTTCTGAGAGGATGCAGCATGTCTGCAGCAGATTTGGAATTACACTGCAATTCTGTAAAACACCAGACAGCTCTTTTATGGATCTTTTAAGCAGATGAAAGAAGGGATTCAGTTTACCCACATCTGCAAAATCCTGCTCAGAGGAATAAACACTCAGCAAGAAACTTCTGATTCTTTGTGCACCTGCCTAGGGCAAAAGCACCACAATACTGGCTTTACTCCTGGGCTTTTGAATGCATCTTGCTTTTGTTCAGGCTACAGATACAGCAGCCCTGAATTGCTGGTTGGACCTCCCTGGAGAGTATTCGAGCCCCACACTGTGCACTTGGAGTCATGGAAATGAAGAAAGCTCAGCCCCTCCAAGGATATGATGAGATCAGGCCAAAGTCACCCAAAGAACAGCAGCTCAGGTACTGCACAGACCAGGCACAATCGGCCTCTTCAAATGTGTCACTAATGACAACAGAGCCAAATTCCTCATGTTCTTCTGAAGCCCAAGTGAAATTAAATCTTTCTAATTAGTAATCATTCACCCATTTTCTGCTACTGCTGGTGTCAGACAATTACAAATGCCTTGGTGGTGCCAGGATCCCCATCCCAGATGTCCAAGACACTCTGAGGTCAGCCCTGTGTCCACTAAGGTTGCAGCAGCCCAGTGTCCCTATTCCTGGGCTTGTTGGCAGTGCTGATGAGGCCGTGCAGCTCACCAGAGTCAGCTACAGAGAGGAAAGAAACATTCCCAGTGTGGGATTTGTCCGTGAAGCCAGGTTCCACTCCCTAAGCCAGATTCCAGGGAAGACATCAGTGTCACATTGCCTTGGCTGGCACCCACCTCCCAAGCGCCTTAAATATCCCAGTCTGTGAAGTTAACTGTTTCTGTCATTCATCCCTACAGCACACTAGACAATAGTGACTCTTCAAAAGCATAAAATTTAAAAAATAAAAGCCTAAATATAAAATATAAAGTATTTGTGCTGCGTAACATTTAACAGCCACGTTATGCAGTGACGAGGGTGATGCAGTCCAGAGACAGGTTTTAAGCACTGGTCAGCACAGCTGCTCCTGTCCAAGAGCTTCCCCATGCCACAGCAGCTCCTGTCACACACACACACACGCCCCTGTGCCCAGCTGACCCCTGCACACTGCACAGCCATGGCCAGGGACCAGCATGGACACCCATGGAAGTGTTTGGAATTTGGCTTCACACAGTGCCAGTGTAGGGTCAGGACTCCTGGACAAGCCAGCTGCTGTCTCACATCCTATCACACCTTCAGGGTATTCCCTTCCCATCACTGTGGTCAAGGGGTGCTGGAAGAGCCCTGGAAAGGCTGGAGAAGCCATGGAAGCCCTGCCTGGTAATGGCACACACCACTTTGGTTCTACTAGGTCACAAATCCATCCTTATTTAAATATATGCATGTGCAAATATTTTTAGAAAGTTTCAAGCACGTACTCCAGCATGGCAGCACCTTCCAAAAGCTGTGGATTTCACTAAATCATTTTTCCTGCCTTAGTTTTGAATAAAGTATAAATATTGTACCCACGAACCACGGCAGCATTCCAAGGGCACTCCAGCACGTGGGGCTGTGTGTGGCTGGGACGTGGGGCCTGCTGGCATTGCTGGACACTCGTCATCCATCAGCTTGTCTTGGTGACTAATAAGGGAACTCAAATCATGTAATGACAGGTTTTGATTTCCTTAATTTTAGAGCAAATGTGGAAATCAGGTGAGCTCAGGAAAGCTACGTGGCCTATGAGCTTGGAAAGGAAGTGGAAAACCAAACTCCCCTCATGCCAGTCTTGCATATAAACTGGCAGTGTGTAAGTTTCCTTAAAAATGTATAATTGAGAAATTTCAGTGTTGCTTTTTTATATTATTGCAGTGCCTAAGAGCCTTCGCTATGAACTTGGATCCTGGGTGTCTAAAACACACATCTCTGTCTCAGAGCTGTACATTACACACACTAAGACATTCATTGCCCAGCTGAATCCAGGCTAATGCACTGCATTTATTTCCTAAAAGCATTCAGAGGAGAAATGAAAGAGCAAACAGAATAAACCCTAATGTTACTCAAGAATTAAATATACACAGTCTTTACTACTTGCTACTTTCCTTCTTCTCAATTCATAAAAAGCCAGCCAGGGAGCCAGAAGTTTCCTCACTGCTAATGATGAGTGAAGGCTGGATCCCTACCTCGGTGATCCCTCAGAAATTTCCCATGTCTGTGGTATCTGGGAGTCAGCACCTCTGCCTGCTCAGCTGTCACACCTCTTGTTCAGGTCTCTCCTATGATAATCTCTCCCTGCTCAGCTCCAGATAACACAATGCATTCCCTCTTCTCCTTTCTGAGCTTATTTGCAGACATAGCCATCCATAAGAAGCTTTAAATGTGTATTACACTACAGGAAAAACCCCTGTGGCCCACCAAGTAGTGGGCTGGAAAACCAGTTTAGATTCGCAGAGAAGCTGGTATTAAAATCCTTGAGGACTTAGCATTCCCCTGTCATGCGTTTAAAGCCCTGTGAATAATAAAGGAGCCCTGGTTATTCTGCTAAAAAATGAAATTCCATCATTTCTGCAGAATAAACAAAAACAAACCAATGCATTAGCTATGCAGTACTTCTCAGCACCACAGTTTGAATGCATCATTAAAGACAGATTTTACCCATGAAAAGTGTTTTAAAAAAGTAATAAATACACAAAACTTTACATATACTTTTCATTTCATTCCTACATCTTCTCTGTGGGAGGTGGACTCAGATTAAGTTGGTATAGCCAATTCCTCCAGCTGCAGGAAGCTGGAGCCCTATTTCTTACAGCTTACTTATTGTATATTGTGCTCTAAACTAGAGATTTCACCTGCAACCGTGAAATCTGGGAGTTTAAATCTATGATATCCACTGATATTAGAAATGAAAATAAGTAAAGAGCAGCTAGAATGTAATCTCACTGTCATCAACACCAAGTTCATGTTCCCATTTCCAGGTCCTAAGTACTCAGCAAGGACAATTCTCTGATTTTTCTCTCCTGAAAGAGGTGATTTACTACAGGATTCAGCTGGAATCCTCTTTGCTCAAATCTAAGATGGCTTTATTAGTTACCTGAGGAGCTGTTCTTGAAGAAGAAGCACAGCACTAAAAAAGTGAATGTGCAAATTACTGTGGAGAACATCTTCGCTGGCCCAGTCTTGACAAAGCAGCGTTGCCTTGTCCCTCTTCCAGTTAAGGAACTATCATCACAGATTTGAGGAAGGACCAAACTGCAGCTTGGTATCCCACCTGCTGGGATGGTGATGCTCTAAGGAAGGCAAAACAACCCTCACACCCAAATTCAACCTTAAGGAGGAGAAAAAGAAGGTACCTGTGAATATCAGAATCCTCAAGGATATTAAACCAAGAAACAACAGCTACAGTTGACAAGGTATGGCTAAGCCTCCTTCCAGCCTCCTCTAGTGACAGAACCAGAGTACCTAAGGCTGCTTAGCACTTTTGGTTATATCTCAAAAATCCTATAAAATAAAGGGATAGAGTCTTCTCTCTGGCATAGTGCTTTAAATTATAAGTGATTCCCCCCAAATGCTGGCATTGCTCTGGTGCAAATGAGAGGCACGGCAGGCACAATGTTCCACTGGGCACAGCATCCAAAAAATACTGCTCCAGTAATTCACAGAACACATGGCAGACATTGTCCAGGTCACTGCAACAGTGTCAGTCTTGAAAAGACACGGAGTGACACAGGACAGCTGCAGAATATCTGCCCACACTGCACGGGCACCGAGTGCCCCGGCGAGGGAGCGGCCCCGGCGGGGGCTGTCAGTGACGCCCCGGAGCCAAGTGCCCCAACTCTCAGAACACACAACTCCAGCAAAGGATACTGCAAGGTTACCAATAAAAGACAAGTCCTAAGGGTAATATTCAGGAGCAGTTCCTCGGCTGGTAGCTGCTTCCTGCTGCGGAATGTCACTCACACAGAAAGTCACGATGCCTTGATAGGCTTCACAATCCCCATCAGTTCTTCAGCTGCTTGGCTAATCAGATATTATTACCTCCTTTGTGTTTTCTTTCCCAGCCCTCTCTCTCTCTTTCTCAGGCAAGGTTGCTGTAAAAGGACTCAGTAATGATCCCTATCTAAATATTTCACTTGCAATACAAAGGTCTGTATTTTGCATACTGTGGAACTTCTGTAGCTTTGTCTTTCGACACAAAAATCTCCCCAGGCTTCTGGGAATAAATACTGATAATTGTACCCAGCCTCAACAGAGCATATTGTACATTAAACCACACAATATTGGATTCAAAGGCAGTGATCATTGAGGATGGGACTTCAGCACACCCAAATCCTGAAGGTTTGGGAACCTCCCTTTTGGGCTTGAGGCTACATTAGATCCTTCTGCGCCACACAGATACCCTGGCATGACACCTGGAACAAGAGGTCAGTGCTGTGATTACCAGTCCTGCAGGATCACCTCCTCATTGGGGATCCCCCCTCGCTGCACACAGAGTGAAAGGAACATTTCACTTTATTTTATAAACATTTGGCCTTCTATAGACATTATCCGGCACATTGCCATTAAATTCCTTGGGGGAAGATGCAGGTCAGTGCTAAAAGCTGTAAAAAATCTCACCTTTCCATGTAACTCTTGTTTTTCTTGTGTGCAGAACACCAAGATTTCAACTTCGCCTGAATTAGAGGAGATTAAACTTTGGAATTCTAAAATCGGGCAAATTGTTATGATTCTCTTTTCTCCTCATTCCCTAAGAAGACAGACCTGGTGCTTCTAACGTCTTCTGCAAAGGACAGATCCCAGATCCTCTGGGAGAGGAGGGCTTTGACCCTCCTCTCCCAGATCCAAAGAGCACCTTCAGCACCAGACAACCTCCCCTTGTTGAGCAGACATTCAGCTCTGCAGAACAAACCTGTTCTTGGAGCAGGGCCCTGACTAATTCCTGCAGCTCCCTGGGCTCTGTGTGGGGACACAGGCAGCAACAGCAGCCCTGCTCCTTCCACAAATCCCTGCTCCTTCCACACAGCCCCACTCTTTCCATATATCCCTGCTCCTTCCATATATCCCTGCTCTTTCCATTCATCCCCGCTCCTTCCACACATCTCTACTCCTTCCACACATCCCCGCTCCTTCCACACATCCCCACTCCTTCCACACATCCCCACTCCTTCCACACAGCCCCGAACAAAGGCAGCATTTTCTCAGCAGGATGTGTTAGCTCGGGCACGCTGCCACGGCTTCCCAGCTTCTGCAGGTAACTGGATGCAGTGTAGACAAGCCTAATGTGGTTTCATATGGAAATGAGTGGTAAATTATTAATATTAATAACATCTATAAACAACTGGTGACAACTTCAAGTGGCTTATTGTGTAGTACGTACAAGGCATCTGTTCATTATCATTTACAAGACACTCCTGATACACACAACAATTTACCCGAGGATCTGGGCAGACATTTCCACTCTGAATTTCTGCCTCCAACCCCAAGGCGCTCACAGCACCCCGGGGTCCGTGCTGGGACCGCTCTGTGTCCTGCTGGAGCGCGAGCCCCGGGGCAGGGATCCCTCAGCACGCGCGGCGCCGGCGGGGACGGGCTCGGAGCAGCTCATTCACCTTCAGATCCTGCTGTTCTCTAAGGTCGCAGCGATTGCATCAGTGGAAATTTGTCTCATTCCGAGAGGGCCTGATTCTCGCTGGGAGCCAGACGCCTGGAAGCTATTACGTGTCTGTGTGATGGTTTAAGGCCCAAAGGAAACTTCCTACAGCCCAGCCATAACCCATGGGAAAAGGCTGGGAGAGGGGAGAGGCAACCGGGGCTGCGAGCACAGGATTCTGCAAAGCACCACTGTAAGTTTATTATGTCAAAGACGGAGTAAGCCGTGATGTTACAATTTTTCTGTCAAGGACAGTGATAAAAAACTCTCCTCACTCCAAGCTCTGGGATTTACGGCATAGGTTTCCAACCTCCAGAGGCTAATTATTTCCAGTCATCCTGCAGTGCACCCTGGGCAATGCTTTATGAAGTTAGCTTCATGTGGCTGAACACCCCTTACTTCACTGGCCTCTTGCTGTCATGATGCAAAGACGGACTGGTACTTCATGTAGCAATTTTTAAATAGAAGTGGATGATTTTTCAAGTAATTATTAGCAAAAACGTCAAACAGAAAGGCAGAGGCTGGCTATCCTACTGAGAGGAACCACTGAGGCAGAAAATATGTGCCAGAGCATGGAGTGGGAGGTGCACCAAGCTTGCTGTCAGACAATGCTCTTTATCAAACCGGGAACACAACACCAGGCTGCTCATAATGCCTCCTTTAATGAGGCGGCCGAGCCGCCATGCTCGGCTGTATTCAAATAAACACAGTAGCTTTTCAGCAACTGATTTTAATCTCATTTCCTGATCTGAGAAGGGCCCGGGAAACCCAACACTTTCAAAAAATTGTTTTTTAATTGTTGTTGGCAACCTCATCTACTACCTTCAAAGGACGAGTTAATGGTATCTAAACAGAGAACGGTGACACCGCAGTGAGTGGGGGAGCTGCTCCTCTCTCTCACAAAGACCAATTCTCAAATTACCAGATGTTTTCTTCATCTTTTGGAAAAGAAAGAAAAAAAATCTCGAGACCTTCCTTGAAGGCAGCCGGGTGAATGACAACACTGAGTCTGCAGCCCAGCGCCGTGGCAGGGAGCAGCCTGGAAGTGGAGCGTTGCAAAAGCCATCCGGAGCCCGCAGCCGCCCTCCCTCCGTCGGAACGGGCGCTCCCAGGAGCTGGGAGCCACACTGGACATTACTTCACTGAATTGCACACAGTCAAGAAGAATGATCTTCTGAGGTTAAAACACCCGCACACAGCGAGGGATTTCTGCTGGGGTTAAATCCACCCATGTGTAAATGGAGAAACCAGTTCATCCTTCCCTTCCATCTGCTGCCTCATTTTTTCTGGTAACTTGGCAAGCATTTTTGGACACAGATCAATCCTTTCTGTGTGTTTACTAATGATACCTGAAGACGATCTGTACATAAATGACCATTATAGGCAGTGCAGTGCTCTTATCAGATAGCCACCAAACCTTGGTCACATCCCACCTTTCTGCACTTAGCTTCTGTTTTGGGCTGTGTATAAAACCTGAAACAGAAACCTCTCTGCTCTTTGGGGATGTTAGGGTATAGAATCATAGAACAGCTTGGGTTGGAAGGGACCTTAAAGCTCATAGGTCAAACCATGTGACTAATTCTTGGGTGTGAGGGTGGGGAGGCCCTGGCACAGGGTGCCCAGAGAAGCTGTGGCTGCCCCTGGATCCCTGGAAGTGTCCAAGGCCAGGTTGGATGGGGCTTGGAGCAACTTGGGATAGTGGAAGGTGTCTCTGCCCATGGCAGGGGGTGGAAATGGATGATCTTTACAGTCCCTTCCAACCTAGATCATCCTATGATTCTAAAACCCAGCCTAAGTAGATTTAAGAGTGAAGATGCAATACTTGTTTTTCTAATAAAAGACTTCACAAAATAGAAAGAAAAAAAACAACCTCACACAGAGTTGCAATAATGCTCATTGTGCACATCTCTAAAGGTACAGCTGTAGCAATCCAGCTGTGCTACATCTGGGCTTTCAGAGCAAGCCTGCATTTCAGTCAGGTCACACTGGGTGTCCCAAATCCCTGTGTGTCTGCAGAAATATCTGAGCTACAAGGAACATACCATAAGCTGCTCAGCTCATTAACAGGCTCCTCTTTGAAGCTCCATTCAATTTTAGCAACTGAACTGCTGGAGGTGGCTCAGGCTGGCAAAGAGCAAGCGCAGCCAGCCTGGAGTGACTGTCCTGCTCATGACACGGCAAAAGGAAGCTCACTGCCACAGAGGATCGTTGAGCAAGTGTGGGTGTGTGACATTATTTAGTTCACAGTTAACTGCTGTATTTCTCAGAATCACAGAATACCCTGGGTTGGAAAGGACCCCCAGTGATCATCCAGTGCAGCCCCTGGCCCTGCACAGACACCCCAACAATCCCACTCTGGGCATCCCTGGCAGCGCTGTCCAAACGCTCCTGGAGCTCTGGCAGCCTCGGGGCCGTGCCCATTCCCTGGGGAGCCTGGGCAGTGCCCAGCACCCTCTGGGGGAAGGACCTTTCCCTGATCTCCAGCCTGAGCCTCCCCTGGCACAGCTCCAGCCATTCCCTGGGTCCTGTCACAGAGAGCAGAGATCAGTGCCTGCCCCTCCTCTTCCCCTCATGAGAAAGTTGGAACTGGGATGAGTCTCCCCTCAGTCTCCTCTTCTCCAGCTGAACATTCCAAATGCCCTCAGCAGCTCCTCACACGGCTTCTCCTCAAGGCCCTTCCCAATCCTCATGGCCTCCTTTGGATGCTCTCTAATGGCTTAATGTCCTTTTTATATTGTGGTGCCCAAAGCTGCCCCCAGCTCTCGAGGTGAGGCCGCCCCAGCCCAGAGCAGAGCAGGACAATCCCCTCCCTGGCCCGACTGGCGCTGCTGGGCCTGGTGCCCCCAGGACAGGGATGTCCCTCCTGGCTCCAGGGCACTGCTGGCTCAGATCCCACTGGCCATCAACCAGGACCCGCAGGTCCCTTCCTGCAGCTGCTCTCCAGCCTCTCCTTCCCCAGTTCATACACACAGCCAGGGGTGCCCTATCCTAGGTGTAGAATTTGGCACTTGCCATTGTTCAGCTTCGTGCAGTTGATGATTGCCCATCTCTCTAATTTATCCAGGTCTCTCTGCAGGGCCTCTCTGACTTAAGGCATTTAAAGTGTCTGGAAAAGCTGTGGGGACACAGCACTTTTTTCTAAAGAGCAGCTGATCCTCATTCAGCAGAAGTTTGCTCCCACTTGACCTGAGCTAAACCAAAGTCACTCAAACTGAAACACAAGTGTCCATAAAAGCAGCATTGTCTTAATGACTTGCTTTCAATTTACACCTTAGTCCTAAATCAAGTCTTAAGAGGCTTCTGTTGTTGATTTTCTCAGTACCTAATTTTTAAAACAGAGATTTGCCAGGGATTGTCCATCTGCAGGAAGAGCACTCAGGTACTTCCCTAGCTCCTGAATGGAGATGCTTCAGAGGAAAAGCAGATGCCAGCCCAACTGTTCCTGAGGATTTGGTTTATGATAATTACAAGTTTGGCTTTCCAAAATTACCTCAGCATGGGTTGTGCTGGGCTAGCAAAACCAGGAAGGGTTTTGGGAAGGAGACATACATTTTGGAAAATGACTTGGCCAGCCTGGAGAAGATTTGGGAAAGCTACCCCTGGTGTCTCTCTTGTCTGGAGCTGGCCCCAGGCATGGCATATGTGCAGGGAGAGGTGAAACCTGGCCTGGCCTTTCACTTGACAGGTTCCCTCAGGGCAAAATGTCAAGAGAGACACCATGAAAATGTGTGACTTCAGGTAGGAGTTGCCAGCTTGAGGCATGTCCACGTGGGACAGGTTCCTCTGAGTGAGCATCTCCTGCCTCCCGGCCTCCCCGATGGTGTGACTGCCCTCTGCTTTGGGACAGAAAACCCACCTGAGGCATGGCCTGAAGAGCAGCAGCAATCAGGCAAAGCAGTCAAGCAAAGAGCTACTGGTAGCTCATGATAAAGCATAAATTTTTCAAGAGCCCATAAACAATTCAAACATCCAGCATTTCAGAGGAACCAGTGGATCCTGGTACTGGTTTTAGTCGTAGCATGTTGCTGCTGAAGTCACTGCACATCAGCGTGGCACTGTGTGCTGGAGAGAGGGATACAGATCAACACCCACCCCGAGCCTTACACTAGGGACACACAGCAGCTTTCCAGGGGAAAACAACAAAAAAAATCCAAAAAAAGCAAGTTTTGTCCAACTGTGATAGTTCATTAGGAGAAAAGAGTGGGAACCAGACAAGGTTTCATTCACATCATTACATTTTTGAAATAAAAATGACAACAGATGAGCTCAGTGCCAGCAAACCCATTCCCAAAGCAGCAGAGGGTTCCTGGCATCCATAACCTCCATCCATTTGAAGTTTGTAATTTTGCAGAGCCTCTTTTTCTTCACTTGCAGCTGTTTATATGACACAAATCACTTTCTGGATGCAAGTCCCAGACCTCTCACATCTCACATATCGAAGAATTAACCTGAGGAGGAAACTGTCAGACAAGGCTGACTCAAATTCCACCCCCATTTCAGCAACGCTCAGAAGGAGCTAACACCTTTCTGCAGAGCGGCAAATTAATGTCTTACAACTGGAATGATCTGTAGGAATCTGCAGCTAAGACCTCTGGCACAGACCACGACTCTGTTGTGCTTGCATGTCAGTAGAAGCTCCCCAACAGGCCCTGGGGACACACAGGGAGGTTCCAAACAGCTCCCAGTGCTACAGCACGTGGGCACCGGAGCTTGTGTGGGTAAAACAGGCACAGGAAGAAGTGACTGAGCAGGGACCCCCCCATCCCACTGCTCCCTCAACCACACACTCATCCCCCACCATGCCTCAACACAGAGCTCCTTGGGAGCCGCTGCCATCTCCCACCTGTGAACCTCTCCTGGCCCTCCCCAGTCCATGGTGTGTCTTGTGATTCTGGACCATATGAAGATCTGGGTATGCTCCTTCCAACACAAGGACAGTCCTACTGCAACAGACCAAAAGCCTCTGAGGAAAGTCAGCAATGAGTTTCTAGGGAATGGCACAAGAACGAGCATGGGGGACGATCTTCTGAACCTTTCTGCTACTGAGATTGCTTAAGCCAAGGATGTCAGCTTTGCACTTAAAGTTTTCCATACATCTTCCAAAAAAATTGTCCCCTCACCAACAGGAAGGCTGTTCAGTTCAACTTTATTCCATAATAGGTTTTTCTTAAAAAACTCTACTTTTACAATATTTATGGCTGCATAACTGCAACTAAAGTAAAACAAAGAGAATGAAATTGGGAAGTCTTCAATTCAGTTGTGTTGTCTGATAAAGCCATGAAAATATTTGGAGAGGCGAAAGCAGAAGGCCAAGGCTGTGGTGGCCAGTGCTGTTTACGGAGGTGGCCAAGGCAAGGGGACATGAGAGGGGAGGCACCTACATCTCTGTAGGAGATGTTTTTGCTATCTGAATGAGCTCCTCCTGCCTGTAGCAGGTACCAGCTATTGCTCTGCACCTGCTCCTTCCTGGTGTATTTGTTAAGACAAATAATCCTCAGAAAACCTTGCCATGAGAGTCCCATTATGCTGTAATATATTTTACAGAAGAATATATCAAGGCAAAGAGAAGTGAATGGATGAGCTGGCTCAAGAAGCTGATGTCTGGCTTCCTTGGTACGGCTATTTGGCAAGTGAAGGTGGGATTGCCAAGTGGTCAGTAGGTCCCCTTGGACGTCCAGAGCTCCTACCAGCTCGCAGGACAGCTCCTCTCCAATAGCCAACACCCACAGCTATTTATGTCCAGAACTGTGACTCCATGACAAAGTTTTCCCAAGCCCACCCAACACTGTGGTGCGCTCGGCCACGGTGTGGACACTGCTGGAAGACTCCAAGGAAAGTGGAACTGACACAGAAACCCACAGGAGGATGCCCTGGGCTTCAGCATGTACAGAATCATCAATCTCAGGATAAGAGAAAGGACTTTGTGTTCAGATGACATCAAACATCCTTGTCAGGATCATGACGTTTGTTCCCTGGCAGCTGACCTGGAAAGCGAAATATGCCCTTGACATACGACCCAGGCAAACACGAAGGCAGTTTTACTGACAGCATGAATAAAATCAACTCTCCCTGACAGGCCACGGAAAGGGGCAAGAGCTGAAGAGGTTCATGCTCTCCTCCGTTAGTTAAAACCCTTTGGACTTTGCTTCCACCTCACTGCAGAAGGCTGCTGATGCAAAGGGTGATATTTGCCTGCAATCTTTCCCTGGGAAGTAATTAGTTTCCATTTAGAGGGATGACAAATTGATCAGGCAGGAATCTCACTGAGCTCTGAATTGAAGCTAAACTGTGATAGCTCCAGCTCTGGCAACTTGGGTTTGTCAGTCTGTCAATGCATTTTACAGTTTCAAAATTCAATCACCCAACAGCAGGAAAGACATTGGCTTAAAAAAAAAAGGGGGGGGAAAAAAAAAGAAGCAGCAGCACAAGCGGGGGGAGAAGCAGCAAAGCCTCCACTTCCTCCTGCAAGTTCATTATCGCCTCTCCAAAGCATGACGGTGGTGTGAAATGGGTTAGACGCATGGATGCCTCTGTTAACGGCCAAGGAAAAAAAAGTCGCACATCATTAGGAATGGAATAAACGATACCGAGGCACAGAGCAGAAATGATTTGATTAGCAATTTCCAGTTTTGAAAAGACCTGGAAGAGAACCAAATGACTATACAGAAGGTGTGATGGAGTTCTTAATTGCTGTAACTGCACAGGGAGACTCGATGATTTGTGACATATAATACAGCACAGTACGCTAACGCTAATAACTGTTAATTAACTGCAGCAATGATATACTCTCAAAATGCACATACAAGTTACCATAATTTCTAGATTAAAAGCTGCAATGTTCGAAGCCAAAGGCAGAGGGAAGGCAGCACAGAGGGAGTGGGGGAAGAGAAGAAAGTCGAAAAGGAGATGGAGAATCTTTCCTTTTTTTAAACCCCCTTTTGAGCACTTCTGACATCTCACCCGGAGCAAAGCGGCCAGAAAGCACCAAGAAAAAAAAATAAAATACTCCTGCCGAAATGTGAAACGGTTCCTGCATGAAGCTCTCCCTCCAGAGCAGCAGTTATTAATTCTGAAAGGCTGTTGTTGCACCAGGCCATCTGGCTGTGCCGTAAAGAGTTCAGGAACTGCTGCTGAGCTAAGATTCCTGTCGGATCCCATTCGCCCCAGCGACATTATTCACTCGCAAATGTTATCGCACCATTTTTTTCCCCATCGCTGCTGTTTGCGAGTCACTTTATTTATTTGCAGGCAGTTTGTTGCACTGCCCAGTGCAAAAGTGGCTCTGCCAGGAGCCTTCAGGGAGCCGAGGACAACACCCTCATCCGACGGATGCTCCGGAGCTGGTTTCGCTCTGCCTCCCAGCAGCAGTGCTGTGTGTGAGGCTGCAAGGTGGCACTTAGGAAAAGCTGCTGGATTGAGAGCCTGGGAGACCGAAGGCTTCTGTTTATCCCCCAGCAGGCAGAGCACAGACACGCTCCCGCACGCTGTCCTTCACCGGCACGCCGAGATGGGAATCAGATGACGCTGATTAGCTGTCCAGAATTGCTAAAACATTTTCTCTTTCGGATCAATAGTAATAAAGAGGAGGGTAAGGCAGGTATCAGGCTGCACTGTGGAGGGCTGATTCTGATCTTCCTGCAGAGCTGCAGCCCCAGCAGAAAAAGCTCTTGGCATGTTTCCCCTCCGAGGTTCTTTCAGTGCGAGTGATCTGCAGACAGGCTATTTAAATGTTACAGCAGGGCTAATCTCGTACAAGCCCTAACACATCAATTACCCCGTGCATGGAAAGCTAACAGGCTTTGTTCTTCCCTTGGTGACCCTTCCTAACACGCTCCTCCTGGACGGCCTCCAAAGGGGAGCTAAGCAAAGTGGTCGTGTATTTGAAGGCACCTCTCTCTGTACCCCTGTGGGTGTGAGTTCAAATCTAATCCCTGTGGCAAAGAGTGGGAAACCAGAAAACAAACACACAAACCAAACTGGACAACTTCACCCAGCCCAAGTGATTCCATGATTCTGTGATTCCATAGCACCGGTGCTCACTAATGCACCCTGGGATGCAGCGGATGGCGAAGATGAGAATTCAAACACAGAGCAACGATGAAAAAAAGGCCTCACAGACTCGCTCAGCCTCTCTATCCTCCGCGTTCGCACCAACGCTGTGTGTTGAGAGCACGTGTGAAGTCTATCTATCATTTTAACATTGAAGTGCCTGGAAAAATATTAAGGGTAAACTTTGCTGTCATTCCAACATATGGCAAGGCACTGAAATATAGACATATCCTGAGGAAACTGGAGAATTTGAATGAATACCTCTTTTACTGAAGAGCACGTTGGTTCTGTATTTTCCAGGTTTTTGTCCACCTCCTTATTCTACAAATTTTTTTTGTACTCCACTTTCTTTCAAGCTAATAAACCAACTCTCCTTCTTAGAATCCCAGAATGGTTTGGTTTGGAAGGGACCTCAAAGTTCATCTCCCCCAAGTGCAGGGACACCTTCCGCTGCCCCAGGCTGCTCCAAGCCCCGTCCAACCCGGTCTTGGACACTTCCAGGGATCCAGGGGCAGCCACAGCTTCTCTGGGCACCCTGTGCCAGGGCCTCACCATGCTCTGCATAAGGAGTTTCTCCCTAACATTGAATGCAAATGTCTCCTCTTTTAATTTAAAACCATTCCCCCTTATCCTGTCACTGTCAGCCCATCTAAAAGGTCAGTCTCCCTCTTCAAGTACAGGAAGCCCCATTTGACACTCTCAGGAGCATGATAAGCACACATAGAATAGAAAATAAAGAAAAAAAAAGGTTATATTTATGTTCCAACAAAAGAAATAGCTTCTAGCTACCAAAAAACCAGAGAATTTTCTATTTTCATGTTGGGCATGAAAGACAGAGTTGACCTACCTGACTGTCCAGCCCTATTCCTTCCCCAGCTGTGTGGCCAGAACAGATCCATACCTTGCACTTCTCCAGCACACTGCCCAAGTGGAAATGACACACAGGATGGCATTTTTTTCATTTTCCTCAGTAGGAGAATGACACTGCTGGGACAATCCATTCCCTTTCCTCACCTCTGATTCTTCGAGGGCTCCTAGCTGTCACATCATTCCCAATTTTGCTCCCATGACTGCAGACTCTAAATAATACTGCATTTTCTTTACCACCTAAAACAGAACTTTCAAACCGATTTAAATCTGAAATGAATGCTGCGAATACCAGTCCATACTCACGACAGACATGTAATAACCCCCCTGGGAAAGAAGAGCTTCTGAAACTGCTAAAATGCATCCTGTGGGGATGTCAGCCTGGAGTGAAAGATTCTTAAAGACTTTTTGTGTGACAGCATCACACCCTCTGAGAGTCCCAGGTGCCATTAGGGGGGAGGAGGGGACTACAGCACACTTGAAGAATTCAAGAATAATCAGCCTCAGGTATTAATGTTTTGCTTGAAGATGTAAAAGATAACACACTGAAACGGTATGATTGCAGGAAAAGGAGTGTTCATGAGACATAAAGCTGCCTGTTCAGTTCTGCTCCCTCCTTTTGCAAGGTGCCCATGCAATCCCCTGTCCATGACTAACAAGGGACCACAGCCAGGCCGTGGGAAGGGGGCGGCCAAAAGGCTGGATCAGCTTCTTGGAGAAACTAGAAACAACTCCCCGTGTCATTCCCACCCCCCAGCCTTTCAGTAACCCCTCTCACAGCCCTGCCAGCTTGTCCCCACAGACCTCTGCCCCAGACTGTGTGCAACACCACTGATTCTGTTGCAGAAAGCATTCTTCATATCTTAGAGGAAATTAGGAGTAAAAGGGGGGGTCTCCTTTCAGAACTTTTCCATTCTAAATCCAGACTTTGTCTCAGCACTACAAAAACAAAGCCTTTGTATAGGACAGCTTGGCACCCACCCTCGTGCAAGGGGGGATTACGCTTTCCAAGTTGCATTTTTTGCCCTTGAAATGTTTCCCTTATAATTGGAAGCAAATTTTTTTTGTCACAAGATGAAATTCCTTTGTGCAAAAAGCCAAAGCAAAGCCTATATATTACTTACTTCTCTCTTTAAAGCCTTTAGCTTTCCTGGAGATTAACTGCCTGATAAACCCTCCCCAGGCCAGGGTTAAGGGCAGGACTGCCCTCTCAGCCACAGCTGGGCTTTTCTCACAACTGGATTGTGACAAAACCCTTGGGAGCCCCTGGCTACCAAGTCCAGGGCTTTCCTGGTTACCCCCAGCACTGGAAAACCCCTTCTCTGTGCTGGCTCCTGGGAAAGCAGCTCTTGGCCACTGGACAGCAGCAGAGACCCTCCAGCCCTTTTGCTAATAACCTTTTAAAATTTTTTTTTCCTACAACAAATGTTCTTCTAAACATTTATCCCATACTTAATGTAAATTCCTACTTCTACTTGCTTTTCCCCTTCACGTGGCTGGAGTTGAGGGTGATCTGGAGGTAGCTGGAGAACAAGAAGGCATTTTGCTGGACATGCCTGGCCAGTCCCCAAGCAGGGGTGCTGGGACACTGCCACTGGCATCCCAGCCAGCCAGCACAGCCTCTGGAGTATTTAAAGGATAATGTGTGCATCCACAGGAGCCGCAGGGGCCAATCTGACAGCTGGTACCTGAGGGGCTGGCAGAGGCACAAAGTCTCTGGGGCACAGAGCAAGGCTCTGGGGACAACACCGGCACCCTGAGTGCTGCCATGGAGCTTCTCCCATGGGTGACCCAAGACATCCCATCAGCCCAGAACAGCAGCTCCACAGACACTTGGATGTTCATTTATCCTTCACACCTCACATTCCTGATCCTGCCTTTGGTCCTAGATCATCTCCTGGGATAAAGTGGTTGGCTCCCAAGCTCTGGGCCTGGGCTTTGTGCTTTGTGCCCAGCCTTTAGCTCCTGCCAATCCCACATTTCTCTGGCTCCATAGTGTCCTTCTGGCCCTGCCTCTAATGCAGGATCTGCCCTCATCCTCCCCCCTGGGAGGGACCACCTTGCTCTGGGTCATGCCACACTTGAACTCTGCCCAGGGATCGATTCCATCCCTGATCTCCCAGCTGACGTGCCAACATTCCTGCCAAGTGAAAATCCTCCAGGGGTGCAAAAGTACAGCCTGTCCTGGCTGCATGAAAAACAGTTCTCCTTCACTCCCTACAATCACAGAGGTTATTTGCTGCCCCAGATGGAAACAAATATTTTTTATGAAGATCTGTTTTAACCAAAAGCACATATAAAACAAAAGGGAAAGAAATATTTGAGGTTTGCGGTGGTTGGAATCTACATGCCGAAAATTAATGCTTTGACATGTATTTTGCGCTTAATCTTTTGTGGCAACTTTTTTACATTTGTAAGAGTTATGGATTTTAAAAGTCACAGCTAAGATTGCTTAATGAGCATTCACCACCCTGGAAGTGGAAGCAAGGCTGATGTGGTTTAGTCAGCTGTTAGCTTTATTGCCTCTCTTCTGTACTAAAAGTGACAAGTTGAACACATTATAGAGAGCTCAGATGTGTTATGTAGATGAAGCCTGCAGCAATATCTGCCTGCTCTCTATTATTTATGATGTCTATATAATACAATGGACTGAGATTTAAGCCATTGTGATGCAGTTTGTTTTCCAGGGTTCTAAAGTACAGCACATTTTACAGAGAATTGCATCTCTGTTACATATTAATCAAATCCATCTTACATGCAGCTCTTACACTGTAAACTAAAGGGAAAGAAAGATTAAAGCGCTTGGCTTTTCCTCAGCTGTCAAGGACTGGCAATAAAATAATAATAAGGGCTTCTAAATAATGTGTGTGTGACAGGCCTTTGCTCGGTTGTGCAGTCCTTTATGGAGGTTAACTACAAAATAAGTTCCAGTGAGTGATTGAGAACAGGCGAGTGTGTAATACTGTAATGCCAAGCCCTGCATAATTCTTTGCAAAGTTCATTTGCAGAAATTCTCCCAACCTGACAAACCAAAGTTGCTGTGGGTCCAGGCACTCGGCAGGGGTGTGAACTTAACTCCTGCTGCCCCCGCTCCAAACCCTCACCGCCTTCTGAACTATTTCAGCTGCAGCCCATTAAAGCAGAAAGCTGCACTCCAGCAACACCAGTCAGCCTTCCTGGTTTCTTAAAAATATTATTATGAGGGAAGTCATGGGAAAGTTATTTTATTATGAAATATATAAAACTCTGTAGAGGTCTGTGGTTTTGGATTTTTTCTTTTCCATCATTAGCCAGAGTTTTGAAGATCAAGAGGTGGAATTTTTAACAAAAGCCTAAATCACGACAAGCTTTTAAGGCAGTATGAACTGTGGAATTTATTGGAGGAGGGTTTTTGCCTTTCCTCCCTTGGCTTTTGCTGCCAGGGAGCCTTTCCAAAGTTTCTGTGTCTGCTCTGCGCTATTGCCCCCTTGCAGGTGGTCTGTCCACTCCCACCAGGTCACTCACACCATGGTGGAGGGACAGAAGGGACCACGGGCACGGAAGATGCAGCTGAGAGGCAGAACTTCTTCCCTGGGCACTGCCCAGCCCTGAACAGGCTGCCCAGGGAGGGGCTGGAGTCTCCCTCAGCGGGGATATTGCAGAGCCCTCTGGACACAATGCTGTGCCCTGTGCTCTGGGATGGCCCTGCCTGAGCAGGGAGGTGGCACCAGGGACCCTCTGGGGTCCCCTCCAGCCTGGCCCAGCTGGGATTCTGTGAGATTGTCACAAGTCACAGCGATGCTCGGCCCCTGACAAGGCTCAGGATGAAGGATCCTGTGTTTAGTGTGGGCTTTCACTGCCTTCCCACACAGCCATGGGGGCCACTGCTGTTGCCAAAGGGTGACGGCGATCAGGCTTAAAGAGCCCCACAGCCCATGGATGAAAAACCACCAGGTGAAAGCTGAGCTCTTAAGCTCTGCTCTGCTGGAGTCAGGAGGAATAACGCAGAAGAAGGGATGAAGGTCGTGTGTGTGAGTGTCCAGCAGCACTTTGCATCATTCACAGCCACACCAACCACTCCTACAAGTGCCAGTGATGCCTTCAATCACCCTGTACCACAACCCCCAGAGCAGGGAGGGCCCTCCAGCAGCAACATCCTTCAGAGATGGAGCCAGAAAATTCAGCTGCAGACTCAGAGCAATGTTCTAACAACATTTAAAGCAGGGAGCTCCAGCTGAAGCAAGCATAAAGATGGGGCTGCTGTTAAAAAAAGTGAATTCAAATCTGGATCTGTGTCCTGGAGAAAGCAGATGGGTGCTTGGGTGTGGAGCTTGGCTTACCTGTAAACCATGCAGTACATCTGAGGAGTGGTAATTTTAGGCTCACTAGCACCAGCAAAGGCATTTATGAAACCAAAGGAAGGGCTTCAGGGCACCATCTGGTTGCTGCAAGGAGCCAGGGAGAATTCCTGTCCCCTTCGCACACTCCACAGGGCCACTGCCAGCTCCTGCCACCCCCATCTCACAGCAACAGCACTTGTTTACTGCTGATCTAATCCACGAGGGCAAACTCAATGTTTGCTCTCAAAGATCTGTCTTAAAATGCTATTACACACATCCCTTGGGTCAGAGTGGTATTTAAGTGTACTGTAATGGAGAGATGTTTCCTAGTATTTTCTGTATTTTTTTCAGTGTGTTGGGTCTTCTTTCTCACAGACCTCCTGGAACACTGGTGTTGATTTCTCAGCCTGTTTTGCACTGTGACATTCATGCTGTGACTCCTGGGGCTCCTCAGGAACACAGGTACGGGTGTTGCCACCACCTGAGCATGTCACAGCATGGGCGTTTGACTTTTGATTTTACTTTTTTTAAACATGAAGAAAATAATTTTAAGTCTCAACTCAAATCTAACCAATTCTTTGATAACATCCTATAGTTTGGGCTCATTCCTGCTTATGTCAAGTCCAATTTACTTCTGATTGACACTGCTGCACAGAGGGGAGAAGAAACAAGCATGGGTGAGGGTGTCCTGCACACCACAGGTTACATGTGTAAAAGAGTAAATAAGCACTGATGCCTCAAGTCCTGGGTTCTGAGGTGCTCTGTCTTCCAGTTAGCCAAACCTCTGCAAGTGAGTGCATCTTTAATCTCCATTCCTTCCATGAGCATGCCTCAAGTAACCCTAACTTGGTGTATGGCTCTCTTGAGAACTTCTCTTTCACTTTCTGTGAAAGCCTCTGAATCCCTCAGGCTCCCCAGGCTGGGCTGGACACTGAACTTTCATGTAAGTACAGAAAAAGGAAATTCTGCTCCTTGTGTGGTCAAGCTTTTCCTTGGAATCACTTGTGACTCAACCCCCTCAGAAGAAAATGGAGAGCCCAACTTTTTGTACTGCAAAGGAACTCATTAGTTTAGGGAGTCTTCTCATCCCCTGAAGGCTCTCAACATGGAATTTTGCCATGAAGCCTCTCACTGTCCCTTGGCCACATCTACCAGGCCAGGCACATCCACCAGGCACAAGAAGTCTCTCTGAAGCCAGGGGCTGCCAAGAAGAACCATCTTGGCATTTAATTTTCCCCACTGAATGGGGAAAAATAGATTTTGGAAACGGATCAAAACTCCATTGAGGGTAAAAAAACGACCCTGCAGCTCTGAAAGTTTCCCCATCCCTAACATGGAGAGTTCCTGAAGCGAAGCTCAGTGTCAGAGAGATGCCATCCCAGTCCAAACTGGTAACTGGGGGACAGCCATTTCCATTCCTGGGCAAGCAACACTTACAAGGATAAATAAGAGCTGGCCACACAGAGCAGCACACTGGTTTCTTTTGCTTTCCTTGACATGGAAAGTGGCCTGCAAGCCACCTGACACTCAGGGATCACTTCCCAGGCTATGGGAAATGAGCTGGGAAAACACAAGCACAAACCTCCTGTGGTTTATATGTCTGCGTCAGGCGAGCCGTGCAGAATGCAAAGGCAAATCTTTCAATCCTCCCCTCTCCCCAGCCCTGAAAGGCCAGCACAGTGCTCCATTCAGAAGGGGATTTACCGCAGGGTTTGGAAAGCACCGAGTGCTAGACAGGAATCTTGCCCTGGCTGAACCTACTTATAAGCCCTCCCATTAACAGGCAGTGCTGTGGAGAGCTGGTGGCACAGTGTGCACAGCACAGAGCTGTAAGTCACAGCACAGGTTTGCTGAATGAGCTGGGGACCAGCTGCATCCCTTTACTCCCTCAATAACACACTGATATGGGCACATTTATTTTCCTGTTGAAGCAGCTCACAGAATAAACGCGCGTCCCATCCAAGGGGAGATTACTGGGGGAGCAGATGTATGCTGCACTGCAAACAGTAAACTTATGGAGCCCTAATCTGATACAATACAATTTAGTTTCATACAAATCCCCTGAAGAAAGCACCACAAACTGCTCTGCAGCAGCAGGGAGAGGAGCCTTGCTCCCGGGCCGTGGCAGTGCGAGCCCCGCGCTTCCCAAGGCTCCAGCCCCATCTCTCCGAGGCATTTGCACAGCCCGTGCTTGGCTCATCCAGCTGGAACCCAACACACTCCCCCCACCGGAGACCCCCAGCCCCCACTCCGGCTGGTAAAGTGCTCGGAGCTCCCGGGGTGAGCGGGCTGTGCAGCCATTAACAGCACCGTCCATCACTGCACACATCTGGGTCAGCAGCTCCCACACACGGCCAGCCACGCAGGGAGCCAAAGGTGAGTCTGAAAAACCCCGCAACTTAATAGCAATAAGGTACAAATTCATGCAGGCTCGTAATGACAAGGCAAAAATAGGAACTTGGAAGTAGCAGGGCAAGGTGTAATAATGCAGCATTTAGCACTGGCAGCAGAAAACAGCAAATCAGTATTTTTTAAGGGGCGGCCTGAGGCGAGGAAGTGGCTCAAGGGAGAGGAAAGAGAGCTGTTCCAGTTAAATGGGCACAAGAGAAAGATCAATCCCCAACCATGGAAAGCTCTGAGGGGAGGGAGGGAGGAAGAAGAGGCCGAGAGGAGCAAGGAGGGGGTGAGATGTTACAAACGAGCACATTGGAGAGGTGGGATGAAGCAAATCCATAAGGAGCATGGAAACCCAGGAAGACGTTGTCTTTAACTGAACATGAACAGCAAGAAGCAAACAAGTTTTATTGGAAATGTAAAGGCTTCCTGTTTTATATCCTTGGCTTTAAATCTTCATTGGGAATCAGCACATGGCATTGGAAACAAAACCCACCCCTTGCCAAAGGCAGCTCGCTGCAATCGCTGTCTTGCTGGATCTTGCTTTAAATAGTCAATAGCCCAGTGCTATGTCTTGTGCTGATTATTCAAGAGCCATTATGATATCAGTGAATGTCTCTGATTGCATTTAATTCAAGTAGGCAATATATTTTGAATTCAACTTGCTCTAGCAGTCCTCCGCTCTCCCTCCCCCAAAGTCTAACAGATCATTTAAAAGTGAGCAGGTCACATCCTGAGCTGTAGGTACTAACCGTGTCATTTCTTCCTCTCCTAGGGGCTTTAAATCCTGCAACTGCTGCCCTGCCAGCGGGAGAGGTGACCCCACATTTGTCCTGCTCATCGCTGGCTAATAACCATTAGGGACAATGGCACGGCTCCCACCTGCTGCCCAGGAGGAGCGCAGATCGCTCCCAGCGGGATGCCAGCGCTGACAATCTCCTCTCTTTTTCATTACAGGCTTTTGTCACTCTCACACCCCCAGAAACTACTCAGGAGGGCTCTCGGGGAATTAAACTGCAGTGACAAAGTGGGTCCTACTCCCTCGCAAGTCAGCAAACACCGGCGAGGGCTGAGGCCGTGCCAGCCCCCACCGATGAACCGGCACCGGGATCGCCCTTCCCCGTGAGGGGACGTGGGCCGAGCACGGCCAGGGGACACCCCGGATACTGACCCTGGCGTGACAGAGGCTCAGCTCTCACAGCTCGTGCTCAGGTCACTTGTAGCCCGAGGAGCCCCGGCCCCACCAGCACTAACGTGGCTCTGAACCCCCCGAGTCCCTGGTGCCGGTGGGGCCGCACCGAGGCCTTGCTCAGGGGAGGCCCCGCCATGTCTGGGCTGGCGGAAGGGGAGCCTCGGTCACCCAGAGCCCAGAACACCAACCCCGAACAGCAACCCTCTGTGGTGCTGGCCTGGCCGTGGCAGAACAGGGTTTTCTGAGCCCAACAGCAGCCCCAGCACCAGGACGCTGAGCCACGGCGCCTCTGGGCCCCAGGTTCTGCTGTAAAATCCCCATCTTTAGACGCTTTGTAAAGGACTTCACCCCGCCCGCGGCAGCGCAGCCGGCTCTGCCGCCATCCAACAGCATCCCTGCCCCTCTCCAGCGCCTCCGCTCATGGCAGTCCCAGGGAAGGGAAACGAATCCTGCAGCTCTATTTTGCGGTGCAATATGGGCTGGTGGACATAAAATCAAGCAGCTCGGCTGGCCTGGCAGCCCCTCAGCCGGTATAAATTCGCGGCGGCCGGCGGGGCTGTGCCAGCGCTCCGGCTGCGGCACGAGGGGCATCCGTGTGCTCACACCAGCCCTTTGTACGGCTCTGCCTCGCACTTCCCTGAAGCAGCAGCAGCCCTCGCACTGCAGTGAAGTATTAACTCATACCCAACACAGTTTGTCTCCGAGGACCCTCTTGGCCCCTTCGTCATCCTGTGCTGACATTTTAATCGCGCTTTTGTGGGAGCCGGCTGGCAGTTTGTCATCAGGAATGGCGCGGCGAGGGGCCAGCGCGGGCTGCTGGCTGCGCGGCTGCCGAGGGGAGCAGCCCATTCTGACAGACTGAGCAATAATCTGAACTTACTGCGCTGAGCCTGTGGGACACCAGCCGGGCCGCTTTATCTTCTTCATTAAAGTGCGCTCAAAAAAAAAATCCATTTTCCTTTAAAGTCTCAGGAACAGATGGAGTAAAATTAATTGCGCCATTAAGTCCCGATAGACAATACCAGAGTGGTTTTCTTTCAACAGTGCATGTGTGTTACAAAGTGCTCTTCGTAAAAGGCAATTACTGCAACATTTGCCATAAAATAAAGGTTGCTTTAATGGGCAATAAACACAGGCTTCAAATTTTGTATGAAATGGGTCTCCAAAGGGCGCTGTTATAGGCAGCTCAAAGGCACAACTGACTTTAGTATTTCTGCTCTGGCTCCAGCTCAGCTAGTTCGGAGAACAATGATTTCCACCCTTGGATATTTTCTGATGGAATTATGTATGCCGTGGCAGCTCACGGCCAGGCCCTCCGAGCCACCTTTTGCTGGTTGGGAAATGGTGGCCGGGCAGACTCCGGTGCTCTGCTGGCTGCCATCTGCCTGGTGAGACAGGGACGAGGAGGAGGAGGAGAGGGCCGAGGCCAGGGCTGCTGCTTCTGCCGAGCAGAGAATAATAAGGCCCCATTTCCTGACAGCAGATCCTTGCCAGTCTCAATTACCACTGGGTTTGTTTGATGCAAAGCCTGACATATTTATTTATATTTCTTTTTAACATAAAATACCCCGGAAAATGGATACCACATCCTTGCAAACAGAAGGAGGAGACTATAAAAATGTGTGTGGGCAGTGTTCAGAGGACAAGAAACAATGGCATTTTCCATGTTTTTTGCTCTCTGGGCACTGAAAACCAAACCCAGTCCTTACCCCACAACTCCCCATCAGTTTATGACGGCACTGCTGAACACAGCTTCTGAACAGGCTTTTTTGAGGTCCTGACCAGAAACAACCCAACAAATCTACATTATTTGCACCAAATGGTACATTGTATTTGTCGACTGAACAGCCAGAGCCACCCTGGGAGTAAACACTTCATAGTTAGGCAGCTTTCTGTCCTATAGAACCACTGCTGACAGTATCAAGACAGATGCCTCACACACCCCACATGCTCTTCCTGCAATAACCTGCCAAAAATCCCCTCTTCTGCCTGGTACCTGTGTGGCTGTGCTGGGTGCAGCCACATGCCCACATACTTCTGAGTAGGAAAACAGCTTCTATCTGATTCTTGCTCAGATTTATTTGAAGAGGAGGGGAAATCATTTCAATTCATTGTATTTTCACATTCCAGTAATTACAAAGCGAGCATGACATACAAATGATCCATTAATTGAAATATGGGCTCTATGAGCTCCAATATTTATAGTGTAAATCCATATTTAATTAAATAAAGCCAATAATGCTCATTTCAAAGGGAACATTGAAGCTTTTTATTTAACCATGTAGTTGATGCTGTATGTGCTCGTTTCTCAACACCTTTCAGTAAATCACTGTGGCTGAGAGAGGTGGGGGATGAGGGGGTGTGGGATGGCTCACTGAAGATCCCCCAGGCCCCCAACAAGCGAGTCCCTGCTGCTGGAGGTACTTTCCATCACTGTTACTATACACCAGTGCTGCTGCTTGGTAATAGCATCAGTCAGCACCTCTGACTGAGCAGCTTTAATCACCCACTTAATTGCCTTAATCGCCTTTTACATAACTAAGAAATCACAACACTGCAATTGTCTGACTCTGACACACAGTAACATCAGGGGTGTGACATTAATGACGTAATTATATTAATTGCCAGGAGCTAATGTTTCAGGATCTCCAAGTAACAGACGCCGAGCCCCAAACCCAGGGCTGCTGCTCCCTGAGCACTCCCTGGGTGCAGTGCAAAAGCCGACAGCAGGGGTGTGGGCAAGGGCAGCCCAGCAAAACGGGCTGCACACCCTGGCCACAGAGAGCCTGGCACCTCTCACTTTATGTCATATATACACACATTTATATTGTTGTCTTTGATACCTGGTGTTGAAGTCACAGTTCTGAGCTCGCCATGACAATTACGCAGTGGAGAACTGGAAAAGCCCCAGCTCAGCTGGGCAGCCCTGCTTCATGGCAAGGTCTGAGTGCCGCTCCACAGGGGATGGAGCACTTCTTACTTCCTTGGGACGGTTTTTCATAATTTTCATCAAATTTTACCATGATGACTTTTTCCTTCAGTTGACTGGATTCAGATGCTACTTTCCTTTAAAGGAATGTTACCCTGTTTGTCCTTGCAGCACCATCAACCATCCCTGCTATGGTGTTTGTAAACTTTAAACACCAATCTGTTCCTGTTAGTGGTCATCTGGCAACATTAACCACTTTTACTCCTTGTAGAACAACAGACAGTATGCATAGGGTGGCCTTGCTCCAATGCAAGCAGAAACGAGGTGTTTGCATAGGTACAAGAAGGTAGAAACCCACAGTCCTCTGCACTGACAGGCACTAAGATGGTGTTTTGATTGCACAACAAACCAAATTTGAGGGGGGCAATTGCCTGATGAAAAGCCCTGCAGCCTTCAAACTCCAAGTGCTGCTTGTGTATCAACTCCCACTGCCAAAGCAAAGTTTAAAAAAAGTTGATGGGTGAGTTTGTCCCAGCAAACTTTTTCCTGGAGGAAGTATCATCTGTCATCTCACAGCTAATGTAACACCAGCAGAGAGCAGAAAAGCCAACATAAACCTCTGTCATATGTTTGGCTGAACAGACAGAAATGTAACCACAGAACCACACCTGACTCGGATCAAATTAACGTTGCTGCGATATTCCAGGAATGCACCACCAGTATTATGCATCCTGCAGCTACAGCCTTGACATGCCTGTCTATCCCCAACACACTCTAACACCGAGGTGTGAAGGCAAAGAGCATGTAGACAACAGAGAAAGGGTTATCTTTAGCCGTCCCCTGGATCCTCAGTGGCCTCAGCCTCAAATACGTGACCCCAGTTTGTACAGAATCCATGCTGGATTTAATCCTGTGCCTTCATTTAGCCCTCCAATGCATATGTCTACACTGGATTTTCAAAGCATGTAGTGCAAAGCTCACTATGCTCTCTGGCAGGGTTCCCTACCCTCAGTGAAACCCCAAGTAAGCCCCAAGGGATGATTCCACCTAAAGCTTCTCTTGAGGGAGCCCTGCACAAACTCACTCCATGGTGTGCACCTACACAGAGCTGCAGGGGGCTGCGGACACTGGCTCTCCCTACCAGAAACTCAAAGGTCTAAACCAGTGATGAGAAAAGCCCTGCAAGATGAGCATGTGGTACCTGTGGTGGCACTGTCAGTGTCCCCCCCAGGGTACAAATCCCTTTTACCACATCCTGTCAGTCAACCCAAGCATGAAGCCAAACCTCCTGTGTGTTTTGTTGGCAAAGTGACCTTTGGTGATGAATAAATTCTCAGAGTGCAACAATACCTACAGGAAAAAACCCGAAAAGGACATGGAATTTCCTGGCCCAAGTACCAATGGGCAGGAATTGAACTGTACACAACAAGACGGGATAGGAAGGCTGGTGGATGTGCTCTCAGATCCTCATTACCTGTCCCTCATGAGAGTCAGCCAAGGAGTGGAAATACTCTTCTCTGAGGTTTTGGCACAGGGTCTAATCATGCATTTCGTGGAAGAAACCCCACTGTTCCTTCCAACCCCATCCTGGCCAACATCAGCACAGGAGACAAGCTGCCTCCAGAAGTGGCACACAGCAGTGAAAGGAGGTTTTATTGCTTCTTAAGTTCTATTTACAACTACTGCACCATCTCAAGAGGTGCTAGAGAGGAGTCCTCAGGATGAGCTGCATGAAGTAAACAAGATGCTAAGAGCTTTCATGGCTTTTTAGTGCTAATGACAATTAATAATAAATGGATACTGCAATATTCTATCCAGTGAAAGGCTTCATGGGCATGCAACTTCCTGCACCCCATGCTTATGGACCACTGACTGTGTGAAAAGTGAGGCAGGGTAAAAGTTAAGGAAGTTAAAGGACAATGACTGGGAGCAAAATAACAGAACCGAGGTGTCCTAGGATACCTGACATTTAGGCTGAGGTTTTCAGCAAAATCACAGAATCCCAGACTGGTTGGGGTTGGAAGGGACCTTAAAGCTCATCTCATTCCAACAGCCTGCCATGGGCAGGGACACCTTCCACTATGCCAGGTTGCACCAAGCCCCGTCCAGCCTGGCCTTGGACACTTCCAGGGATCCAGGGGCAGCCACAGCTTCTCTGGGCAGCCTAAACAAGCCAACCTTTCCCTGGTGGCTGTGGCAAGGTTGGTTTCTCCCTCTGCAGAGCAGCAGTTGTTGATGCCCTGTCTCCAGAGCCTCACACACCCTCCTGAGCAGCACTCTGAGATGGTGAAGGAGGTGCACAGGGAGAAGGCAGCCCTACGGAAACCCTCAGGCCCTGCAGTCTTCACGCTTAGATTTCAGAGCTTGTTAACAAACTAAAAAAGGACAGGATCACATGCGCACAAAAATAAGCCCCAAATAAATCTGCAGAACTCTCCCATCTCCAGAAGGGTCTTCACCTTTGCTGTTCTGCATTGCTAAATTCATAAATGTCGAATTCTTTATCCCTAGGAAGCTAATTATTATGAAAGGTCAAAATAAATAGCCACACTTGTACATAAAGCTGTTGTTAATATAGAGAAGTAGACAGCTCCAATTTACAGGCTATTTTGTTGTTATAATTACAGATTTCCCTTTGCCAATGAGTTTGTAACCATTTGGTTTAATTATGGGCTAAGGGGAAGAGGAGGGGGAGGAAGGACAGCCGTGTCCCTCCAGAACAGCGCTTGCCCAGATATCATGATGGAATACACTGAGGATAAGCGAAGTCAGCTCCCATGGGATTCCCTAAACACTTCCCTAAAGACCACAGTGCTGGAGCTGGGCAAGCAGCTACCAAAGGGTTAAGCGGCAGCCCATTAGAAATGTCCTTTAGTGTTGGGTCTGTTTTTCCTTACAGAACATTAGGCTCAGTGGGGCAGGCAGAAACCCCCGTGGTGCCCCCATTAAAAAAGATCAAGTCTCACATGTCGATATCACAGCTTCACCCATACTGTAATTTGTCTGACAGCAGCCAAGGCTGCTGGGCCTGGCCAGGGAGGACCAGGCTGCCTTTTAAAGAGAGAGACCCAAATCCCTTTAAAAAAAAATAATTTTGTGGCCAGACAAACTGCTTAACAACATAAAGATGCAATAAACATTTCTGCCACTCCTCCCCTCCCACTGCAAGTGGGATAAAGCCCAGCACACTACAAAATAATCCCAGTAAAGGCACTGCCAGAGCACTAACAAAATGCTCTGGTGCAGTCAAAGCATCGTCCTCTTTTTTTTCCCCCTCTCCTTTCTTTCTTTTTTTTTTTTCCTTAATGCCAAAGGCATTAAAAGAGATGAAAACCACTCCATTGAGCTAGGTGAAACGTTAATCCATAGGCCTTACTTTGCTGGGAAACCAGGGTTTGAATGAGGCCCAAGGCATAAATGAAATGAGTTTAGTGATCTCAGTTTAATTCTTAATAGGCCACAACAGGCACTGCAGATACAGAAGATACAATATTAGGAAATCAAACCCTTTCAGAATTGTTTTTTCCTTTCAGCTAACGAGGGTCAGGAGAGAATTAATACAGAAACTTAAACCTTAAGCCAACCTAAATAGCTCTCTATGCAGTCAGAGTGCAGGAGGAGCAGGGAGATGCTGCCTGCAAGCCCCGTGGTTGAGGAGCCATTCTGCAGCACAGCAGATGCTGGAAAAGCTGATGTGCAGAAAGTGAAGGCTCCATCCAAAGCACGGGAGGATTTCCAGTGACACCTCAGCAGATTTCAAATTGAGCCTACACAACTGCACGATCTGAGCAGTCCCACCAAAGCCCAAACTTCAGCAACGTTGGCAGTGTCAGTCCTTAGGCCAACAGCATCTTGAAAGCCACAGATTCCTCCCAGTAAGTTGGAGTGGGAGGAAACAAACCCAATCAAACTCCCATCCCTTACCTAGGATCATCCTCAGAATAAACGGTGCCAAGAATGCCGGGTAAAGGGATGCTTCAATCATGTTTACATGGGAATTTTAGTTCCTTGCAGAGTTTTCCTAGCACCAGCTGCTGTAGTGGATAGATTTAGTGGGGGTCTCAGGTGGAAAGTCAAACCTTTTAAATGAAGATATTTTGTCAGTACTGAGAAATATCAATTTTGCTTTGCAGGAGGGTAAGGTGTCACTTTTTCATTCTCATAAAAAAGGGAAGAAATAATGCATCAGGACTGGATAACTGAGCCTAGAAGAAAACCAGCAGCAAAACAGCTTTTCAGAGATTTAATAAAAGTAAAAAGTATTTTAAAGTGCAATGAGGAAGTCCAGCTTTGAGCTCATTGAGGATCAGACCCCGTGGAATGCCAGTGGCTGAATTCTGAGCCAGTATCTTCCTCAATCTTCATGGTTTCTCTGGCTCGGTCCCTGCCCTTTGACAAGGGTCTCCTTTGCTGTTCATTCTCCCACACTCGCACGTCAGGAGCTGATCCCGTGAGTCTCAGCAGATTTACAGACCCAGGGACTGGGACACTCCTCTCCTCACATCAAAGGCAGCTGTGTCATGTGCCAGGAGAACCCAGCCAGCTCTTCCTGCCTCTCAAGAAGCCTGGGAAGATCCAGGGCCATTTGGAGGCTGCTCCGTGCCAGTTCCCTTTGTCTGAGCTCTGCTCCGTGTGCCCCTCCTGAGGAGAGACCAGAGCTGTGGGTGCCCATGTGGTGGAGCTGTCCCAGGGCACTGCAGGAACGAGGGAGAGCAGGATGAAGGCAGGAGGGAGGGTGAATGGTCTGGCTGCTGTAGGACCAGTCCTGCAGCCCATTTCTCTGCAGGCTCACTCCTTCCCTCCTGTGCCCCACAGGCAGCACTGCCCACACACTCCTGTCTGCCCCTGAGCTCTGCACGGGGATCCTCCCTCCATCCCTGAGCCACACACCAGGATAACACAGCACCACGGCCCCTTTCTCTCACCCCTATGGGCCAGTCCATTCCAAAAATCTGACTTCAACGGTATTAGGTGCAAAAGCCAGACAACAACAAGAAAGAAAGCCCCCCCCAAGGCCTCAAACACCTCCAGCACAGTTCACTAAGGTAACAGAAAGCAAATTCACAGCCTACAGAGATACAAGGACATAAATCCTTCAGGATGCTGTCTTATCTCGCCACACAGAAATTTAATCACCCACGTCGCTGCACATCAGGGTGGTGAAATACATCTTAGTCTTGATGCCTTCCAGAAAACAAGTTCTTCTCTTAGCAGGTGCTGCAGCAGTGACACATTGTGTGTATATATGTACACACATATATGTGCTATGTATTTATATGTATAAATACATAGATCACTTGTACAGAACTGTGAATAATGACATTTCCAACCTGGTGGCCTAAGTGATACATAAAGCAATGTCCACAGCTAGACACAAAAGCATTAAACTTGGTGTTGGATGGCTCCATTACCATTCAATCCATGACTGCACCAAGGGAATAAGAATAATTTAAAAGTTTACCTAACAAATTAAGGCATGCTTGGCAATGCGTTCCTAGGACAAAGTGCCCTGAGCTGGTATTCAGAAGTCATTTCTGCATTGAGCGTGTGGCAGGTTTGACTCCTGATGGTTTTGGTGACTGAAGATGTGGCAATTGCTCAGCCTGGACATGCCAGATGGCCTCCCCCCTCCCCTGAAAGAGAAAATGGTGGGACAGATTATGGGTTCAGCTCAGTCCCACTGTCACAGCCTCCCAAGGGGAAACCTTGCGATGTAACCTCAGTTTGGAGAGGCAGGTACAGATCATAACCCCAACACAAGAGTAAAAATGAAAACACAGGAGCTGGGGATCCTGGGAAAGACTGAGAGACTATCATTGGGGAATCTGTGCACAGGCAAGGAACTAAGGCATGGAAAACACAGTCCAAACCAAAACTAGGAACAGGTTTTGGGTTGTGCCTCTTCTTCTCAGCCCTTTCAATCCACAATAACTCCTCTTCTCTCCACTCTGCTCGGTGGCTTCAGGAGACACCAAAGGTGTTTGATTACAGAACAGGCTTCACAGTTAACCAAGGTGCAGTCTACACTGATAATGTATTCCTGTGCATAATGGCCTGGAAGTGCTGTATTCATGTATGAGCTTTCTCAAAATTATTTATTAATGGAAGAGATCATATAAAATATTGCTCCTTAATATGCCTGAAAGACTCCCATAAACGCACAGAATCTGCTCTGCTCTTTGAACAGGCACATGGGCCCTGAGTGCAGCCATGTTATATCAGCACTAACCTACTGCAAGGAAGGAGAAAATCAGGAATGTCTCAGGCAGGAACCCGGCTCCCTGGGCTCCAGCCTGGGAGCACGTGAGCGTGGAGCCATCGCACTGTCACATCACACCGGGTTGCCATGGAGATAATTGCAATGTCATAACTAAAGGCTAATGTCAGCACCAGGTTTTACAAGGAAATGATTGGATTGTATTTTTAATTTACCCCCAAATTATTGCAACTCCTCCATCAGGAAGAAAATGAGAATTGTATATTTAATTTTTTGACAGCAACAGAGCAGAACATTGTGGTTTAGGATCCTGAAGTTTTTACATCACTGTGTTTTTCTGAAGGTGCTCTCAGGTGTTTCTATACACAACTGTATCGAGACAGCAAGACAGAATTCACAGGCTACACATCCATTAGCAATAATAATATACCTACAGATTATGCTGCATGTGTACATCTATACACTGCTCTCCCAGCCTGAGCCTCATTTAGCAACTCTAACTGTTTTATTAACAATATTAATCAATACTTTCAAAATGCTCTCTTGATCTGAGAGTTGTTAAGCTGCTCTCTGGTAAAAACACATGAAACAAAATGAAATTTTAAATTATCTTCACACTTGCTCAACCATGCTCTTTGCCCTTTCTGCCTGAACTGGTGCCTTCCAAGCTCCCGAGCTAAATCCAGGCCAGCATGGGGCCAAACTGCTGTTTTCTTTGGGACTAACTTCAAAGCCCATAAGCTTTTGCACAGCTCTAGTCCCCTGGATGTGGGGAGCGAGCTGTGGTGCTGGGGCTGACGGCAGCACTTCCAACAGCACGAGGCAGGGAGCTTGGCAAGGTGGAGACCAACCGTGCTGGAAATGCCACGTACACACACGGCACCATTCACAACCTGAAATAATCAATACTGTCATGGGTGCAGAAGTAGCTTCACCAAAGCTCTGCTGCACAGCCCACTCTGAATGCAACAGTCAAAAATACCACGCAAAGGCACAAGTGAAGAGATGAAACAAGCTGGATCCCTCCAAAACAGATGCAAGAGAAGTAAGTGTTCATCCTAGCCTGCTGTCATTAATACCACTTGTTTGTTATACTGAGAAATTATTATTGCAAAAATGACAGAGACTCAGCCCATAGAGGGTTTACTGCTGGTGAAACCCAAATGTGTCCCTGTGTCACACAGAACATGGGCTGCTCTGGTTGTGCATGTCCCACCTGTCCTGCACTCAGCATTTCCCATTCCTGGTGAGCACCAGGTGTCCCACAAATCACACACGAGGCCTCCCTCCAGCAGGGCTGTGTCCCACCTCATGGTCACAGAATGTCTGAGTGGGAAGGGACCTTAAAGCCCATCCAGTGCCACCCCCTGCCATGGGCAGGGACACCTTCCACTGTCCCAGGTGCTCCAAGCCCCGTCCAGCCTGGCCTTGGGCACTGCCAGGGATCCAGGGGCAGCCACAGAGCAGAGCTGGAGCTTGAGCTGCACAGATATGATCAACAACAACAGGAAAAAGAAAGAATGAGGGAAGAAAGATTAATGCACAGAATCTGTAAGTTGGCTTAAAGGAAACCTGAAACAAAGGCAAAGGAAATTCTTCTGGAAACGCTGCTATTTTCTAATTGTTGGCAACTTGGGTTTGATGCATAAGGAGGAGAAAATGGTCTAAAATTATAGTAATCTTTAACTCTGTTGACACAATTGCCCTTCTCCTCCCTCATGTTAGATGTCTTTGCTGCCCAAAGTGAATTCCAGGAGATAAACAGCAGAGCATTTTCCAAAATCAAAATCCTTGTTCAGATCAATTGCACACAAAACCTGAATGACACGACACACAACGCGCTCACTTTTTCTGGCAGTTTAATACCAAAGAATTTATTACTATTGTCAGTACAATATGGATTATTTGAGTATTAGGAGGATATACATTAAAATATAATGTATCTAATGTATAAAATGTAATGACTGCAGTGAGAGCAACATCACACTTGAGTAGAGAAGCAGAAGTAGGCTCTGTTGGAAGCAATTTGGCCCAGTTTGGAAAAACTAGCTGTTAAAAATCACAGGCAAATCCCAAACTGGCTGTTAGCAGCTACCTTCAGCAAGCTCTGCTCCTTGCCTCTACTGCCTGCTCTGGCCAAGCCCAGCCCACCAAGTGCCCCCTCTCCTTCCCCGAGCATTTAGGGCTGAGCACCGAAGCCTCATTCCCTTTACATGCCCCACTGACCCCCTGCAACCTGCCCCATCTGGGAAATCTCTAAGGAGAAGGATTCTCCTGAAGAATAAACTCAGCTTTAAGGATGCCACCACCCCCTTGGAGTCACAGCATTGTCTCTTCTGTCTCACATGGGATCGCTAGAAGAAAAATGAGCACATTGGGAAAGGTACCAATTTAGCGTTCAGCACATGACCGAAAAAGAAGGCACAATGGTGTGAAAGTCAGCCAGTAATAAGTGAGCTGCAATTCCATAATTTCATAGGAAAATCCTTGGGGCACAGCCAGATTCTGAAAGAAGAAGGCTGTATTTATAGCAATCAGTGTGGTTTGACATATTTCCCCTAATATGCTAAATTACTCCTTCACTATCATCATAACTTCCCCTCAGTCATTCCTCAGCATCTTCTATTAGCCTGGCCTAAAAGCACTTAGGGAGCTTCTCCGGCTGTGACCTCTTTAAAAACACGTTAATTCCGACAGCAGCCGCGCAGGGACGAGGCCGCCCGGGCCGCAATTACCCTGCCCGGGGCTCCCGGGGAGCACGGGGCTCCTCGGCTCTAACAGGGCTCTGCTCCTTCTAATCCGTGTCCTTCTGTCCCTGCCCGTGCACTCCCCCACCCCTCTCCCCAGCTCGGATCATTACATCCCGGCGGAAGGACGGAGCGCTTCCATCAGCCTGGCACACGCAGGAATTGCCCTGGAGGAACGGCAGCTCTCCCACTCGCCTTGGAGAGCCCGGAGCACGGAGGCATGAACCAAAGACCCCCAGGACTCCCCGATAATCACTGCATCCTCAGCTCCAGGACTGCGCTGTGGACAATTTTATGGATGACTTGCACGGTCCGTGGTTATACAAAACTACCACTATGAGCCATTTATTTAACAACAACTTGCCCTGATTTCTCACTCGCGGTCTGACGATGTCCACAAGTCCCACTCCAGCTCCTGGCTCTGCTGTGCGACACTCTGTGTGCATCTGCAGCGAAACAAAGTCCTTGCCCTGAAGAATCTTAGCTCTGAAGAGGCAAATCTGTTATGATGAAGCATGTCAAACCTGATCACCATCCAGCATCTCTGCATTTGCCTCTGCTCATCCTTCCCAGCCAGCCCCAAAAGAACAGTCATTACAGCCCTGCACAATTTCTGTGTGGCACTCGCTGGCTTGTGTGAATAATGATGTTTAGTATTTCATCAGGTTATTCCATAACAAATACACCCAGTGATACTTTTATAATGATCATCTCAACACTCTACTGTGCTGTCCTCAAAATACTAAGTGACAATAACGTAGTTCTGATTTTATTTTTTTAAACCACCTGCATTCTCACATCAAACAGAGACTTTTCCTGTAGAGCCAGAACTGGAAAAAGGATAATGCCCTTTTTTTTAAGGAAGGGGTGGGGGGAAAGAAATAAAATCATGCTTCTTCAACCTTTTTTCCTCCCGCTACTCGGGTGCTTGTCTTTAATGAGCAGCTCCAAATGACAGCTTTAATCACTGCCTCTGGCCACTGAAAGAGGCCGCTAATGATAGGAAAGAACAGAGGACCATTTGCATCAATCAGCTCTAGTCTAAATCACTTTTTATGATAATGCATCCAAGCGAAGAAGAACGTCTCTGATGTCTCCTGCATGATGATGTACCACAGTGCTGTCTCCTCATCTCAGACCTCCACATAAATCTCTTAAAGATGCACACACACCCCACCCTGTGCTGCCAGCGCTGGCCCTCGTTTTCTACACCATTAATGATCTACCACCAGGGTAGAGTCAGGAGAGGTTAAGCAATCAGTTCATTCAGTTTTCACTTTCTGCGGGGGATGCCCACTGCTCCGGGAGGAGGGGAGGGGAATACACAGACAATGCCTGGGCTGTCAAACAAATACAAATTTAGGATCCACAAAATTCCTGGTTTGCCACCCGTTACTATCAGGGCCTGGCAGAGAAAAAACATTGGGCAGAATCCGGAGGGTGCTGCCTGCTGCAGCATCAGAGCTCTTCTACACAGAGAACCGAACTGCTGCTAAAGCTCTGCTCCTGTGAGTACACTTTATTTACACAGGAGTGCTTTCAAAGTGACTAATCCCATAAGCACAGATTACCCCCCCACCCACGGAAGGGTTTAAGGGCTCAAGCACCGTTCTGTAACACTAAAACAAAAGACCTGATCCTGCACAAGACAGTGCCCTGATTAGACGCTGGCCTGAGACAGAAGATCTGGGCTGAATTTCTGACAGCTTGAGGTTCCATGCTCAAACCAGCTCTGCAAACAGAGCTACAGCAGCTCCTCACCTTCCCAGGCTGCAGCTCTGTGTGTGAGGAGGCGCAGTCGCACTGCCCACGGGAGCCACACGCCCACCTGTCCTGTACAGTCCTTACACACACCCAGGCTCCTGCACGAACACACCCTGACTTAGCTGAGTCCGCTGGGTGCTTCTGCTCAAAAGCACCAAAGCAAACAGGACTGAGGCCCCACAGCAACCCCCACTGCAAGGATGAGATATCCCCAAGCTCGCCCAACGAGCCCCGTGTGGAAACAGTGGGAATTCCGGCTGAGCCGGGTGCCTCATTGCCTCTGGCTCCCTTGGAGATCGCAGCGCTCCCAGGCTGGTGCTGCTGGCTGGCCTAGTGACCCACGGGCTATCTGCAGGCTGCTGGTGTGCTTTGGGGCTGGCGAGCTCTGCTGTCCAGCCCAGCTTTCCTGGGATGCATAATGCCCTCCCGCTGGGGCCGTGTCAAAACAGCCTCTCCCTGTCAAAGCAAACTAATGGATGCAACTGCAGATCCGCCAGAGTCATGGGGGATGCATACAAATACACAGGGCTGCTTTTATTATTTCCTTTAAACAAGAGGGGAAAAGAGAAGACAATGTTAATTTGGTTTTGGAGTTTCTCCTAGCTGGCATAATGCTGGATGGAGGAAATGACAGCGATTTCCCTGGCAAGTGCTCACAGTATTCAGTCTGATCCTCCACCACTGCCTGGAGAGGCTGCAGGAGCAGTGCTGAGGACTTTATGCTCTTGTAGTTTTGACTGACACTTCTCAGGACATGCTAATCACCTTTCAGGGAAAAAGAGAAGGAAAAGGTCTCCAAATAGGCAATTTTATTTAATCTACAGATGTTAATAAAAAAATTCTTTTTGCTTATGGAAACAGGCTGACCTCTGCAGGGCTTAATCTTCCCCAGGAAAGGGGGCTCACCATGCTAGTTGAAGCATGGACACTTTTAATCTCCTGATTAAAACCAGGACTACTATGACTGTACTTATCAGGAGTAAAGGATGGAGGAGAGGGATTTATTTAGAGGGAGCAAAATGCTAACTGAAAATTATGATACCACAATTCTCTAGATGAAAAATCCTTCCAAGAAAATTGCCTTTTTAGCAAGACATCAGGTTCTGGTGGATCATTCAGGCCACACGTGGGCAGAGTCATTGGGGCTCTCAGTGAAGCATGTGGCTTTTGGTGGAAGGTGCCCAGGCTGGTCCCAGCAATCTGATATCGGGGTCCAGAAGAGCTAATGGGAAGACTCACAATGGCTTCAGTGGGCTCTGTACTGGGGCTTTAGTAAATGCAATTAAAAAAAAAAGAAAAAAAGAAAAAGGAAAAAAAAAAAAGACCAGAGCAGTATACAACAGCTGTAGCCCTCCTAAGCCTTTCTTTTTTGCAAATGCTTCCCTTGGCGGCTTTATTTCATTTTATTATAATAAACTTCAAAAGGTGTATTTGATCTGCCAGCATTTTTTCCCTGTCCACCAGGAGTTCATTTCAGCTGTGCAAGGCAGCAAATACTGTACATTAGGTTAATTTTCATTTCAGCTGTACAACATACATTATTGTTTCACTGCTTGGCTTAAGTGAACTCCTGGTGGATACAGTCAAAACCATACCAGCAGATCAAATGTACTCTTTGAAGTTCCCTATAATGAAACATCTTTAAAAAAAAAAAAAAAAAAAAAAAGGGAAAAAAATTTTTAAAAAGTTTNATAATGAAAAAGCTTTAAAAAAAAAAAAAAAAAAAAAAAGGGAAAAAGCTTTTAGAAAGCTTTAAAATATCCTGAATTGTTTGGAGCATTTTAATGTTTTGGCCTGTCCCTTCTAAAACCAAGTAATGAGAAATTTCATGCTGTCCATCATCCTCTCCAGCTTTTAGTCCCAGAAGAAGTTATATTATGGATGAAGTATAAATTAATCTCTTTGCTGAATGGTTCAACTTAAATGAGCTCGAGGTGATTACAAACCACATCAGCAGATGCTGTATATGGTGGCTTTAAAGTAAAAAACCCAAACCAACTGAAACTAGTGTGATTTGAAGGCATGACTCGGAAGTCTACAAACTATCTTCAACTTCACTCCAGGAACATGCTAAATTCCATTATAAACCTCAGTGAGGAGAACACGACCTTTGGAAATGCCACCGAGAAGTTCCTTCCTTGCCACAAGGCCTCCCCCAGTTCCCCAAGGATCCTGCCCCTTCCCTTGTGGACTTCCATTGGATCAGTTGAATTATCCTTTCGTCTTCTTCACCCCCCAGCTTATCCTGACTCATTTTACTGAGCCAGCACAGAGTACAGCCCTGAAAGGGCACCAAACTACACATGAGAAAGGCTGGAAGCTCCTACACCACCTCTACCACCAGTAGGTTGTAATATGGAACTGCATCCCAAGGAACATGCTCCTCAACACTCGGAGGAGACAGCCTGACCCTGATTTCAACAAACTCCACTCATTTCTGATTTGAGAACATGTAAAGCTTGTGATTAAATAGGATTAACCCAACAGGATCAGGTCTCTAGAAGAAAGTGGTTTCACTAACAAGTTCTTACAGAAGAGCCCAAGGGCACTCAAAGGCTCATGGATTATCACTAATGGATAATGTCAGAGATGTTCAACCAGTGCCAAGTGAGCTGAGTATCTGTGGTTTGGGGTTATTTCACAAGTGAAATGAGGGCAGTGGTTTCAACAGCCCGCAGGTGCCCACGGCACCCCCTGAACTCAGCCCAGTACCCCTCCCCAGCACCCTCCTTCCCTGGCCTGGGGGTGCTCCCCAGCAGCTCCTGGCCACCCACCCCAAGGGTGTTCACCCCGTCAGGAGCTGCCACCGGGGTGGACGGACTGCAAATGGCTCCGTACTCCTGCGAGCCTTCTGCCAGGGATTCACAGAGCTGCGCTTCCCTCCCGTTATCATCTCACCACCAACATCCCGTTTCGGACCGAGTAATGAGCATTTCAAACACCCCCCACAGAAAGGAAGAAAAACAAGACACTTTGTGTACACCATTAGTTTTATGCATCTTGCAAATGCAGTTCCCCAGCTCGAAAATCTCCCACAGCTTTTGCTTCACTTTGAACAAAATCACGTTGGACTTCTGATGAATAGCTCAGCTCAAAATACACTTGGAGGCTTTTCCTTGAATTCTGACTTGGGAGTAAATAACCTGCAGTGAAGCTAATTGTATTGAAAATTCAGAATATTGAGGAAACGTTACATGTGATAAATATTTACCCTAAAGGAATTCAAAGGGAGTCTGCAGCAATTTATTTCTAACCAATACCAAGTAATATAAAATTGCAGGGAAAATGCAGCCCCAAACCCTATATTTTTCCAACTTGTACTAATGATTGTTCTTTGTGAAAAATGCCAGACAACAATATCCTTTAACCATACACAACCATGTGGGTTCATACTCTGCGTTACCATTTTTCATCCCAGTGTCCTCTGCAGAACAACGGATTGATGCTGCTTTCACTTAAACTGGTGTAACTAATTAGACCCAACTAGAATTACTCCTGATCCTATTCATGTAAACAGTTTTGATGACTTCAGTGGTGCTATTAGTGAAAATAAGGACTCACACAGAGCAAGGATTTATGGGCTCAAATCCTCTCTATTTGAAGCCTCAGTAAAATGCAGCCAATTCCAATGCAGAAGGAGAAAGCTGAGCTGTGCACAGCTGAGGAGCGGAAGAATAAAAAAAGAGGAACATTTTTGGCCAAATAAATTGGGAGAGAAATCGCTCTGTGAAAGAGCTGTCAAATAAAAGACCTGGTACTGAGATTTTCAAAAGGGGCACCTGGAGAGAGGCAGGGAAATTCAGAAGGCCCCGGTGACACAGGAGGCTGGGAGCTCTCAGCACCCGACAGCTTCCACCAGAGCTCTCGCTTGAGAAAGGTATTTGAGAATGTTGATCCACACAGGACTTTTCCTTTAAGCCAAAACCAGGGAGGACATGCATGGAAATGTAAATGGTTTCATTTTGAGCTTGAAAATTCAGATCAGCTTCGTGTTTCAAATGAACCAGTTCATCCAGCCATCGCAGTGCCTAAATTCAGTCCCTCAAGCTAATGCTAAAGCAGATGATCACAAAATAAAAGGTTCTTCTGAAATAAAGGAAGAGGGGGAGAAACGATATTAATCACTACCAGAAAACATCTGCTTTTAAATGAGGTGTTTTTGATCTACACTGTTCGGGATGCAAGAGGAAGGCTTTGCCATCCATATGACAACCAGATCTTCATTTTGATGGGATTAGGGGTCAGCAGAGGGGACTGGGGGAGGGAAGAACGGGTAGGGAGCAGGAGAAAGATTCCTGTAATAAATGCCAGGACTCTTAACTCTATAAACACAACCTACAGACCACGAGCCACAAGTCCACTTTCAATGTTTCTGCTTGATTTATATGAGGATAGATCAATTAAAAGTTGAAGGTTTTATCTCATTTGCAGATATGTGAGAGGCTTCTCTTCAAACACCCTACCCCCACCAAGGGTAGGTTCAAAATGAAGATGCTGCAAACACAGACACTTAGGAAGAGTCATTGCACACACAGGGAAGTTCTGCTTCTGTTTATCATTTCTGAAGCTGAAACTGCTTCAGAAAGGACAACATCATCAGGGTCTTTGCTCCATGGCAGTGGGAGAGATGGAGCAGAGACGTGACCCTGCCACCAGCAGACCAAGAACAGACTTGACCAAGTTTCCAAGTCTTGTTCCAGGGCTTTTTAAACAAAGTTAAATGGTCTGAAGAGGAAAAAGTGAAGACAGGGATGGTCTTCTACCCAAGAATCGAGTCTGAGCTCATCCTGCAGCAAGTGAAGAACATCTTGACATGGAGAGAGCACTACAGTGCTGAGACAAGCGGGCTCTGCACCAGTTGCTTGTTCCATCTTCATCTCACCCGTGGCTGTGGCATTTCAGCTGACAGTGCTTCAGACCACTCCTCCCCAAAATTACTGGAACTGGCTTTCTGATCTTACAGAGTAAAGGGGCTCAAAAGTGCTTGAAGATGTTCAGGTAAAGGTTTAAAGTAGCTCAGGTTATACTCCTGCGAGGATACTTGCTATTCATGCTAACTTGGCAGTCATGTCTGTTTGCCTGCTGTGCCAGAAACTACATTTTAAAAAATCTCATTTATTCACACATATGTACAAGTTTCTCCCAGCTCTGGATCCCATGGAAAGCAAGTACCTCAAAGCACATTTCCTTGGAGGATTTTGTCTGACCCACCCCTCTTGTCACCACCTTTCCTGTAAGATTCTCTCTCCTCAACACAGCTGAAAAATATTGCCTTAGAATTATCTTTGTATCATTTCATTTTTCTGCATCTTCTCACTGCTCACGAGAAATTCAGAAAACACATTAAACACATGAAAGGGAAGTTTCAGATTCCAAGAATCATGAGAAACACAATTCAAGCATTGCATTTCCTCCTGCATCATGAAAAAATACACCACGAGGACAGCAGAAGTTTATTTTTCACTGAGACTGACACAAGCATCTGACAACCTGCATTATAATGAACATAATTATTTTAATGTTGTGTTTAACATTGCTCCTTATCTTTCCCAGTACACACAGCAGTGTATGGTAGGGTGAGCAGGGTAAGTGAATACATCACTCCTTCCCTCCTTCTACTCCCGTTGCGCTTTAACCGCACACAAGAGCGCACGATTAAAATGGCTTAATTAATCCTCAGGCCTTAAAGGATGGCGGGAGCAATGTTCAACTCGTGTACAAACGCATGCAACCACTTCCAAAGGAGATACTGAGGATGTCCTGAAGTGCCTGAAGAAGGAAACTCCACTGTTATCTTTGTACCCACACTCAAAATTGGGGATAAGGAGCGGGGTCCTGCCTCCCCACACCTGCCAGGAACCAAAGGGCACCACAGATCCTGCTCGTGTTCTGTGCCCAAGGATCTCTCCCAAGAGACCATCCAGGCATATATTCATGGAAGAACAGAAACTCAGACAGCTTTTCTGCTGCACCAGCTACATTCTTCCTATTTACCTCTCATTCCCCAGACGATTGGCAGCCACCCAATTACACACCTTAGAGGCCAGGATGAATTCTGCTACTTCCATTCCGTAATAAAGGCCCAATCATCCATTTTAGATCCTGGACCCATCGTGGATATCCTTACCTTTGTCACCTGGTGATTAAGGCTACAACAACATGCTCTCAGTGGGTCAGTTGGAAATTGGAGATGGAGGAAAAGGCTGCTGCCTACTCATTAAGTGGTGTGTCACAGGGAAAGCTGATTACAGCCGTGCTCCGAAATCTGTGTTGGCTTCTGATTAGTTTTCTGGTAGAATTAAGGTTTTTCTTTTGACCTACAAAGCAGTGAATGCTTTGGGCACTAATTACTTAAAAGCTCACTCCTCCCTCCGCGCAGCAACATGACAAGCTGTGGTTAGTGGGTGTTCTCGAGCTGACAGTCCCTTGGGGGTTGTTTCACTGCAGAGTGAACTTAAATAACTCAAGTCCTATCAACACACAGGAGCCCTTAACTCAGAGCCCAGACAAGCTCTTTAATTCTTTCATCCAGGGACATAAGTTAAGCCTTACACTCGGGCTGATGTGACAGATCCATCCCGCGAGCAGCTGGCAGGGACGCGCTGGGAGGGGCTCGGTGCTGCCACAGAGCTGCCTGGGCTCCCCGAGGACAGACAAGAGCTGCCACCCTTAGCTGGGAGCTCCTGCTGCCCAGGGAGCATCCCCTGGGCCAAGCAGGGATCAAAGTGGGAAGGTCCCAGTGCAGAGATGGCCACAGTGTGAGTCTGAGCTGGGGCTGCAACAGGTTACCTTTGTGAGCTCTTTAGAGGGGACACAACAAGGGAAACTCTTAGCCCAGGTGGCACCAGCCTGTCCCAGGGGCACCTCTTGCTCTGAAATTCCCTGAGTTTATTGGACCTTCCTGCAAAATCCACCTTTCCTCTTGGGATCAGAGACTTCAGATGGCTGGTCATGGTAACTGTGGCTGCTCTGCCCTTTCACTCCTGCTGCCAACCACACAGATTAACTTTCAGCACAGCCGGGGGATAAGAGGCCAGCAGTCATTTGTACCAATTTTGCACATTTTAAAAATACAACAGTGCTTCAAGGTAACATTACATAATACACATTTCCAAGTAACTTTCCTTGGGCCCACAGGTGTCTATCACCTATCCAGTGGTAACTCAAGCAGCAGTTCCCAAAATTGTTGTCACAGAATCCCAGAATGGTTTAGGTTGGAAGGACCTTAAACCTCACCTCATCCCACCCCTGCCATGGGCAGGGACACCTTCCACTATCTCAGGGTGCTCCAAGCCCCATCCAGCCTGGCCTTGGACACTGCCAGGGATCCAGGGGCAGCCCCAGCTTCTCTGGGAGGATTTAGCCGGGGTCTCCCCACCCTCACAGGGAAGGATTTCTTCCTAATATCCAGTCTAAGTCTCAGATATAATTCCTAAATCCCAACACTGAATATTTGTGATTCAGTAATAGCTATCAGATGTTGACAGTACAATGAAATCCAGTTTACTTCTGAGGTTCAGACAGGATAAGGAAAAGTCACTTTAATCATGAGAACCTCCTATATTTGTTCCAAGTCTGATACCACCTGTTGGTCAAAAAACGGGTTTAAACCACGTACTTCCTTCAAAGAGGGAAAATATTTATCTGTCATCAGTTTCTGAACTACAATTACTATACTCAAGGATAAGGAATTCTAAGGATAATCCAACACTTCCAGGTTCCGTGGTACTGAAATGTGTTCTCTCTCTCTCTCTCTAGGTTTTCAATCCCATATATTCAAGATGGAAAAGCACTTTTCTTTTGTTCTTCACGCTGTCCTGGGTTCTGCTGTTGCTGTCTTATTAAAATCAGGTTAACACAGACTTATTTCTCAGAGGCCACTTGTTCATTACGCAGGTGTCACATGCTTTGCTAAATTTCACTGCTCCACTTCTGACAGAATCCAGCTCCACAGACCAGAGCAGAACCTAAAAGCACAGATTTACTTTTTATTCTGAGCCACTGCGTCATCAGCTGGTTATTTAAAACTTTGTTCCGAGAGGCTGAGCCCAAGAGGCCAAGACTTTCCACTTAATAGGACTGAACAAACTCCTCAAGTTGTTATTAGGTATCTGCTTCTGCATCATCATTAGCAATAATGATTTACAGCTCAGAAAGCCTCTCTGTCCCGCAAGGTTCCCATTTTCACTTGATCACATGGAACACACACGCAGGGCAATGAGGCACCCGTGCCATGGAGAGCCACAGGAGCTTATCAAGTATTTATCAGTAAGTGGTACAAACTGGAAAACTTGCAATATGGATGGTAAAATACTATTAAAAACAGCTATAAAAGTAAGTCATTGAAATTTGAGGTTACTAATATTGCAGTTATCCCTGGCTAGTGTTCTCGGCATTGTTAGGTGTGATATATAGGAGCTTACACCCCAGGCAGACTTAAACACACACAGCTCATGGACTGCAGATGAGGTTCTCAGGAGAACCAGCTCTGATGAAAGAGTTCTGACTCTTTCCAACCCCCACCTTCTTCTTCAGGCCATAACAGGCAAATAAAACAAACCTTTCAGCTGGTTTTTGGGCTGTGACCCACACCCTGACATTCCTCAGGCCCCACTGCTCTCCCCCAAGCTCAGCCCTCTCATGTGCAGCCCCAGGGAAGGTTTGTCCCTGACACCACCTTGCAGGGCTGAAACATTTGTCACCTCGGGTAAACAAGAGAAAGAGAAGACTGTGCCCACTTCATCTGTGCTTGTAAAGTTTAAAAACTCTGTTAAAAAGTCACAGTAGCTATGGATTTTAAAAAAAGGAAAGTTAAGTCTCTTCAAAAAGGAATTTTTGTCACCACCCCTCTTCAGTTCATGCCTTTAGAAAGCAAACCCCTTGCCTGCATCTCCAAGCAATGTCCATAGGCTGTGCATTCAGTTCCTCACCAAATTCCACCACTATTCCCCTTTCAGCTCTGACTCCACATCACTTAAAATAACTCCACAAAAACATCCACTTTCTCAGCACACTGGACCTTACTCCAGCTCTCTTGTCCTTCTTAGATAAAACACAGCAAAACTGCACAATAATTACACAAACTCTTAATTAAACTGAATAACTTAAAGCACCTCCAATGTTTTTATTACCAGCAGCAGCAGTGCCATTCCATCAGGATGACAGACTTGCACGTATTACTGAGCCCCTAATTAGCAATTGCTTTCCTAGTTAATAACTACTAAAATGCTATTAGGAAATATGTTTAAAATAGATATTGCCATGAAGTTCTGTGGCAGTGCCTACCAAGTGATGAGGCAGCAGTGGCTGGAGAGGGGCCTCACCCCCTGTCCTGGAAGGGCACCAGCTGGGTCAGATCCTGCTCTTCCCTTGGCAACAATCCCAAATCCTTGCACAAGGCAGGGGTGGGTTCTGGGAATCTCCTCCCATCTCAGAGCTGTTGGACCCTGGGAACACAGCATCCTCCCAGCCTGTCCCACACTGTCCTCACCCTGTTCCAGCCCCACTGCTCCCAGGGTTGTTGCTGTTGCCCAGCTCACACCCTCTCCACCCCACAAACAGATGCCAGCAACCCCTGATGACACTTTTGGCTGGGCCAAAGGACAGCCACACCATCAGTGTCCATCAGGGTAGGGAGGCACAGCTGGCTCCTGTTATCCCACTGCAAATCCCCATGGAGCAGCACTTTTCTCATGGCCTCTGTGCCCACATTCACATGGTTATGTGAAAGCCTTGGTTTTCCCTCAGAGAAGGAAAATTCTTCCAGAGACCCCTCACAGTTGCAAGGACCAGTTTGAAAATGCAAAGTGAGAAGCTGGACACCCAGCAGAGGATGGGGTGGGGGCAGTGGGACCTGGCCTGGCAGTGGGACACCCGTGGTGGGTGGTGGTGGCCCTTCCCTGCACATGGACTCTCTTAGTCCTGTAAACTGCACTGCTGGGACAGAGTTAACCTGGATTTAAACCACAGCAGGAACAAATGTGACTCCAGATTCCTCACAGTTACTCATGGCCCATCCCCAAACCCACAAATTCTAACATGAATCTTTCCTTTAATGATCAGTGCATAACACACATACCACCAGCACAAAGCTCTGGGAACCAAATTCTGTTTCATCTGTGGCCAGATCAGATCTTCCCTGGGGTTTTCCATGCCAGGAACAGCTAATTTTCCTGCTCATAAACAATACAACACCTAGAAACACTCAGAAACAATTTCCAACCCCCTAGATCCTGAGTCGGAGCACTGATGCTTCCCTCTTCTGCATCCCATGGCTGCAGGGTTAATAACAGGGGTTCCTACACAATATCACTGTTGTAATGCAAAATTTGCTCCTTGCAGAAGATGTTTAGAAGGAAGGAAGAGCTTGGGATGTCAGAAGAGGAAATCATTAATTCCTTGCCCCTTCCCGTTTTTTCTTGCCTATTAAAATAGTTCACAATAAAATCAAAATTATTACTTTGGTATTCAAGAAATTTTATATCCAGCTTCCACTGGGGGAAATGCTGCTCTTTCCTATTAATCCAGGACTTTAAAATGACAACAAGTCCATTAACAAGGTGTGTGTGTGTGTAATAAAACCCCCACACTGATCAAGGATATGTATTTATGTGGCAAACTTGGGATGCCTCAGTTTTACTGGCAGGAATGGATGCCAGCTCCTTCCCAGCTTGGGGTGGGGTTGATCTGTAAAAAGGAGAACATTTCCATGGTGGTGAGGCCCCCAAACCCAGCACTCCCTAAACACCTCTGAGCTTTGCCCTGGGAAGCTCAGAGCAGTCAGAGTCCCTGGGAGTTTGCTGCAGAGAAGTTAAACACAGGCTGGGATCACTTTTGCTGGAAAGGCGGGCGTGTGCCACGCTGCATCCCTACGGAACCCGAGGACACCAGCCCCAGCCCCAGCCCCAGCCCACTGCAGCAGCACCTGGCCACACCACAAGGCAGCAGCAGCTCCTGGCAGAGCCGTGGTGCCCAAGCACAGCTTCCCTGCCACCACCAGGCCAGGCTCCTGCCCAGGGCTGACTCAGCAGCAGGGGTATTTTTGGGAGCTGAAAGCACTGGTGAGATGTGAGGGGGATTGGGAAACTCGTGATGGGCAGTGAATCCTTTTGCTTAGTCAATCTGCTGAGAATGACTTTCAAATAACCCAAGAACACAACAAGGCTCTAAGAAGGAGACCTATTTGTGTTTATTAGGTGGAGAACAATGCTACTTCTTCAATCAGTGAAATTCTCCGTGTGAAGTGGAGGTTTATTCACCCTTTTATGTTGTCATTTAATAACCTCGTAAGTGAAGAATTATGAAACCGAGGTAATATTGAACTGATTTTCATATTTCCAGTCATGCAGTTTTTCTGCTTTGCTAACTTTTAGACACTCAGCTCATATTCTACCACATCTTTAAAGGTCATTGCTCCCACTGGACTTCTGCAGGGGGGGGAGGTTCGTAGATAGAGATGCAACTGCAAAAAGGCTCAGGGCTGCTTAAGTTCCTTCCTTCATCAGTGTCTCCTCTCCTTAAAAAGTAAGAAAGCTGCTGTGTCTCTGTAGGAAAGGTTCTGAAAGGATTCTGGAGGCATACAGAGTCTTCAACAAAAGTTTCAAAGCAGCTTCATCATTTGCAGGGAATACAAGTTTTTGACTGCTATGTAGGAAGAAGCTTGAATAAGCTCAGATCTCTGAATTGAAGGTTTCTCTAAAGAAAAAGCTCTAGAAATGCCTGCATTTAGATGGGGGGAAGCGAGTGTGAATCAAGAACAAAGCCCTGAGACCCAGCAAGAGGGATATAACCTTTCAGATCAAGCTGGTTTCCCTACCTGAGAGAGTTCCAGCCTGCGCCTTCCCATTTGATGCAAATGTCTGTCAGAATGGCACTACTGGATAATAGATAAAAGATTATCTGTGACATTATGAAAAATGAAAGCTTCAAAATGGCTACAAGTTCCATGGAAAAAAAAAAATTTAGATAGCTTTTCTGAAAGGCAACAATAGCCCCTCTGGTTTATTCAGCACCTCGTGTTGGCACCGGTGCTCAAACGCCTTCCCCAGCTCGTCCCTGTGCAGCAGCTTCCTGCTGCCTCCCCCAGGAAACAATCCCAGTTACTCTTCTGACAGAGCACCTCTCCTGTCAGGAAAGGCTGGGGGAGCTGGGGTTGATCAGCCTGGACAAGAGAAGGCTCCAGGATGATCTTAGAGACCCTTCCAGTGTCTAAAGGGGCTCCAAGAGAGCTGGAGAGGGATGTGGGACAAGGGATGGAGGGACAGGACAAGGGGGAATGGCTTCAAACTGGAAGAGGGGAGGTCGAGATTGGATATTAGGAATAAATCCTTCCCTGTGAGGGTGGGAAGGCCCTGGCACAGGGTGCCCAGAGCAGCTGTGGCTGCCCCTGGATCCCTGGCAGTGCCCAAGGCCAGGCTGGACAGGGCTGGGAGCAGCCTGGGACAGTGGAAGGTGTCCCTGCCCATGGCAGGGGTGGGGATGAGATGGGCTTTAAGGTCCCTTCCAACACAAACCATTCTGTAATTCCATTATTCCTTTCCCTGAACTAGAAATGGTGACAGAAATTTAGCTGAAGTAGCTCCACATGCAGCACCCTTGATTTCACAGGAGAATTACCCATTCAAGGCAGGGATTTCCAGTGCAGGCAAGAATTAGATTTTCATACCAACCTTCCCTGATCTGCCCAGCCATTGGTCTTTCACTTCCCAGAGCAGGCCCAGGTGGTGACACCTTCCCTTCACAGATTCCTGCTGTTCACTTCCCAGCGAGGGGAAGCTCCAGGTTCCTGCAGCAGTGGTGTCAAAATGCTCCCCATGCTCAGCCCCAGCAGCTGCTCAGCTGGAGGGGCTCATGGCAGGGGACCCAGGCTGCCCCAGCTGCAGCCAGGACTCCCACCACGTACAGCAGGGAGGCTCAGGACATCTGTGCAAGTGTTTGTCTCATTCAGCTGGTGTAAATTGGCACAACTCCACTGACATCAGCGAAGCCATATCGAGTTATATAAACTGATGATCTCACCCCTGTAATTACACACCATTTCCTATCTACAGATACTGTCCTGTACAGCACGATCCCAGTTACCCTCTGCATTCCTCCCATGCTGGGAGAGCCCAGTCTGACTGGCCCAGGAGCACAATCTAATGGATTTCAGTGGGCTACACCTTTCCATTCACAGCAGTCCAGCACCTCACATTAAACACAAAGCTCAGCTTAACTACACCGAATTCACAGCTATTGTTTTCATTAAGTGAAAGCACAGTGGAGGTCAAGCAATACAGATGCTGCTCGACACCTACATTTCTCATTGCTCACTCATTCTGCGTGGTACTGCACAACTGACATTTGGGCACTCGTGTTGAAAAAGCTGTGAAATGATATTGAAAATGTGGAAAACAAGCCCTGACAGGCACTGGGATTGGTGCAGTGACAGGGGACAGACAGTCAGCGAGACAGAAATAATCCTGCCACCCTGTGCAGCCTGGAATGATTATTCCTTTCTTCTGGCAGGAGGGCTGAGTGCTCGTGAGCACTGTAGTGACAAAGCCCACGTGTGCCAGGACACACACGTGTGTCTTCTGCAACAGTGCCACTGAGAGGGAAAGACCTTGAGCCTTCACCACCAGCCTTAGCAAACCACCAGTTGCTGCAGAGTCCCTCCTCTCTCGCTGGGAGACCATTTCTGTTCTAAGACCATGCCTGGGAGACATTCCAGGACCATTTCTGTCCATCCCTGAGGACCAGCTAAACCCCCTGGAGCTGCAGCAGCTGAGGACACCCAGCACAGGGTGAGACAGGCCCTATGGAAGAGTCCTTCTGCTCAGTGGGGTTTGTTTTATCTGCAGAGCTGGTGTGCCTGGAGCCCCGCTGCAGCTGGGGAGACCCAGTGGAGTGTGCAGAGGATCCAGCAGCAGCTGCCCACATGGCACTTAATTCAGGCAGATAGAACCAGTCCACTGTTAAATTAACAACTGTGAACGGAGCAGGGAATTGGGCTGAGGCTGGAGTTGTTTCAGTTTGATTTGGGCTGTCTCGTTTTGCCGGGCAGGGCAGCGTTCCAGCGCTCCAAGGTGAAAATGCGTTTGTGCTCTTCAGTAACTCTGAATAAGCACAATCACTTTTTAAATTGAAACCCATATCACACAATTCCCAAGGAAATGACAATATAGGAGAGCTCCAGCTAAAGCCCCTCAGTGTCCAGAAAATGAGCTCTCCATACGGTGAAGGGAGGAACTGTGCTTCCCTGGCCAATGTCTACAGGGCAGAATTGGGATGAAAAGTTCCCTGTCCCAGGCTACAGAACTACCCAGAAACTGCAGTCTCCCAATCCATCCAGGGTTTAATTAACACATCCTCAGAAAGCCACAGCACTCTGGCTGTTGTTAGAGATGCTGATTTTTCAGTGTGGTTGAAGCTTCATTTATGATTTCAGTAAAAGCTCAATTTTTTTTCTTCTCTCTCTAGTTAAAAAATGAGCCTCTAGCTACAAATTGGACGATTACAGACAGTATTGTAGAGCAGCAGTAAAAAAGTGTTAATGAGCTGCAGGATATCAGAAGCAAAAAAGAAAGTATTTCCCCCGCAGGCCAAACAAAATTAATTTTAAAAATTAATGTAAACCACTAATGCAGCAAGTGCTTCCATTAAATTATGGGGCTCTGACATGTACAATGCAATATTTTTGCCATTGAATTTGTTATCTAAAAGGTGTTCATTGTTTATTATGGTGTGAAAAGCTGTTTTGCTCCAGATAGGCTGGTTCATTAAGGAATTGGATCCTTGCCATAGCCCTATTTCTTAGCAATGAAGCGATGCCCTGTAGCAAAAAACCACAGAGAGCGGCTCTCTGTTTAATATCAGAAATGTAAATCAAAAGACTCCAGTCTGCTTTTTAAATGGCTTTTGGTCTTTACAGAGATGAAATTCACCCCAAATATTTCACATTGCTGGCTGGTCAAAGCGGCTTCGCCAAATTCCAGCTCTGCTAAATGATTATCATAATAACAATCCCTGTCAATGAGGGGTTTGTAACGCTCATGCTATTCAAACACTTTTAATTTTGCAGCTTCATTCATCAAACTGTAAAAGGTTTGATTTTAGGAAGGGAAAGAAAACCATGTTTTAACTGCCTAAGGAGGAAATAACGTTCTGATAAGAACCCAGATATGTACAATTACACAAAAGCTAATGACTTTCAATATTTCAGGGTTGAAAATTTCACATAACTGGATTTTGACGTTCCTGTGTGTGCTGAATGGGATCTCTCCCAGCAAAGACTCTCAGTGGGGTCAACAGTGAGAATCGGGGTTGGACCCACGGACATGGGACCTTGCTGGGGGACCTGGAGCAGGTATGGCCTGAGGGAACAGGGCAGGGAAACAAGAACGAGAAACAAGGGCTGCCTTTGTTTCTTGCTGTGGATAGGAAACATCGGAGCTTTTGCGTCTAAATAACAGTGGGGAGAGGGAAAACAAAATCTAACCAAAAGCCCTCTGTTGGCATATAAAAAATTACTCTATTTAGCAAAATTAGATACTTTGTTGGCCTTCATTTATGAGCCAAAACACCCTGAGGGGGACTACTTACCAACTTTAATTAGTAATAAAAAGCTTACAAGTGCCAGGGGAGCCAGAACTGCAGTCCATGGGCCAAATCCTGCACTCAAATTACATCAGTTTGAATTTTGGCTCTTCTTACCTTCAAAGAAGTTGCTTTGTGCTTTCCATGGGACAGCTTGGTGGCCTCAAGTCACACCAAAGGCAGGAGAGCTGTGCTGGGACTGACACACTGGGAAACTGTCTTGGACCAGGTTCAAAAGATTGTTGTCTGGAGATTTTTATGTGCTTGAGGCAAGAGCTGCTGAGGGTGAGTGGCTGTATGGGGTTTGTGTCATCAGGTTTGGGCAGCAGCGGGGCTGCAGGGGTGGCTTCTGTGGGAAGCTGCTGGAAGCTTCCCCCATGTCCAAGGGAGCCAACAGCAGCTGCGTCCATGGGGCTGCCAGGGAGATCCATGGGGGAGCAGAAATCTGCCAGGGCAGAGCAGGGGGGGTCTGAAGAGGCTCTGACCCC
>VZTH01010362.1:307542-312542 GCA_013397815.1 Aleadryas rufinucha
GGACCCACACTGGAGCAGTTCCTGGAGAATCTCCCCTGGGAGGGACCCCAGGCTGGAGCAGGGGCAGAGTGTGAGGAGTCCAAGCCCTGTGGAGGAGGGAGCAGCAGAGACAAGGTGTGATGGACTGACCACAGCCCCGTTCCCATCTCCCTGAGCCTCTGAGGGGGAGGAGGGAGAGAAAATCTGGAACAAGGTGGGTCTTACAGAGAACACACTGTGATTTGCCACCTTGCCCAGACTCAACTTTCATACCTGTGCCAATAAAGGGGCTTGAAAATGAACAGCACCAAAGCAATAAATGTTGGTGTTCACCCATGGAGGTGTCAGAGATACCATCATCTCTGGTTTGATGTTTACTGCAGCCATTTTCGTTTCAGTAGTTAAAGCAGTAGGACATATATTTGTGTATATTTATGTGCACGTGATATTCATGTTAAAAATTTCCACATGAACAATCATCCCCTAAAACAAGCAAAGGGACTAGCCCTGCTGCCATCCATTCAACTGACTGTAGTTTACCTCTGTTGTTGACTTTCAGCTGCTAAACTCACAGATGAGGAGATAATTTAGCTCAGCTTTCTTCTATTGATCTGAGAAACAAAGTTTATACAAAGCTTTCACGGTGAAATCAAAAATCACATGAAAAAGCAGCCAGTGCTGGGGGACAGAGCCTGGACATGAGATCAGCCAGAGCATGACTTATCATAAACCTTGCATCAGACCTTCCTGTGAAATCTGATTTCAACTCTCCTGAAAGAAACTTCGCCAGTGCCAGACCCAGTCGATCACTGATGGCCAGTGAGCCACAGCTCAGGCTCTTGTGGTCAGGGGTGTCCTGGTGCAGCAGGAGGGACCCCACACCCCACTGACACCTTCCAGAGCCACTGATCAGCCCTGCCAGTGTTGGACTTCCAGCAGCTGCCCATGGAGAAGAGGCACCTCCCGTCCCACACGACACTAACCTTTGTTTGATTTTAGCAGAGATGGTCAGAGGTGGAGAGGCCCTGGCACAGGGCTGGGCACCCCATGAATAAGACAAAAGCCCAAGCACACACATTATTCCAGTGTAGAGCCTCTGCACATCACGTGCTTCAGCAGCTCAGCTGAAAAAACATTGGTTTTGACCCACAGAAGGGTCAGGGAGGAACAAAGAGGTAAGCAAGCAAAATCATTTCCAGCCCTCTCCATCAGGCAAGGGCCTGGATTAGTAGAAGGTAATTTCTGGACAAACTATCTATTATCCATGAGGCAACACTCAGAAAGGGACCAAGGGACCAGTGTGATGGCTTTGTGGAAACACACTGACCACATACTCATAAGCGCTGCTTTCTTTTCATCAGGTGGAGTCATCTTATATGGACAAATAATAAAAATAAATCAGAATCTAACAACAGAGAACAGGGTTTCACTGTTTCCAATCCATCCACTCCTGATGAACAAACACAGGCAAAGCAAGAGAGGGTGATACTTGGTGGTGATGTGAACAGAGTTAAATTTGGTCCCAGCTACACTGGTGTAAACCCAGTGTTTGGGATGACTCCGGATTGACATCCAAGCCCCTGCTTTTGCCATCTGTATTCTGCCTCTGTGGATCTGACCTACATTGTGGGAAGGAGAGAGGTAGCACAAGCATTTGGAAGTGATGCTCCTCCATTAGCGATGAGATTAATTAAGACGCTGCTGGGCACTTCTCCACAGTCAGGCAGGGCTGTTAATGGCCATTGATTTTTTTTTAAACAGCATGTACAAGTTTAAATGGTGTAAACTGCCCCAGATTCCCTTTCCCTACCTTCGTCTCCCCTGCTAGGGGTTAACCTCGCTGGAGATAGCGAAAAAACCAGTCCCCTCCTTCCTTTGCCTGCGGCACCAAGATCAGGAAATTCACTGCTAATCACTGCAGTTGTGATTTCTGATTTCAACTGGCAGCACGGAGAATTGAACTCCAGTCCCCCGAGTACAGCAGGCTGCGCCAGGCAGGCCTTGAGCTTGTTAAAACTGTGGTGCTGCCATGCGGTTATCAATTTTAAATTAATCTCTCCCTCCATGCACACTTATCCTCCTCCACCCTCTCTTAAAGTGGCTGCTAAAAATATAAACTCCAGGATACCTCGCTCTAAGACTTAACTAAGTAAAAATCGGGATACTATTAATTACAGGTTTCCTTCAGCCTCAGCACCTGGAAAAATGCATTTCTGCACTGTCTCAGGGATTTGCCTAATCCACTTCCTGCAGTAAAGCCAACCCCAGCTCTGGCTGCCTTAGCATCCTGCCATGCAAATCCTCCCTCCCACGATGAGCCCCTCTCCAGGAGCGCCCTGTCTGCGGGGCGGGAGCAGCTGGGGAAGTGGAGCCTGGCACCAGAACACCATCCAGCCGGGAGCTGGAGCTCTGTGGGCTGTGTGCGCTCTGCACTCAACCGAATCTGCCCTGCTGAGACAGGCCAGAGGGTCAGACGTCGCTTACTCGACTCCTCTGTCCCCATGTCACCGTCACACTGCAGCAGACCTGTGCCGAGAGCGAGCACGAGGCGCTGCACTTCAGCCACCGACTGGGGTTGTAAAAATTACCCCCAAATCCAACTTAATGGCTTGGCTCCCTCCCCGTGCTGGAGTCTGAGTGTCTGCCTCTGCTCAAGAGCAGCCTGGCTAATGTGGGCCAGGGTTTTAAAGCCTTTGTAGTTGGCCGTGTCCACCTGAAAAAACAAATACCTGCACCCTGGCATGGTGCACGGGGCAGCCCTGGCCCTTGCAGGCAGGGCCTTGCAGCTTCATCTCCTGCAGCTGCGAGTGCTGCAGCAGTCAGACCGCAGGGGCACCGAGGGGAGGTCACCTGGCGCTGGAGGGGGCTCAGCAAAGCAATCAGCTGGCATCTGAGCAGGGGCCACGCCACCACCTCGGTGTCAAATGTGAAAATCTGGGGAGGTGAGCTTATAAACGACTGCAGGCGTCAGCATCCAGTTTGGAATCTATAAACATCTGAAATCTGTTAGTACTTTATTTGTAATGATACTGCCAACAGACTGCCCCCCCCAAAGGTCACAGCACACACTCAGCATTAAATTGCAGTACAACAAATCCTCAGCTATCCATAACCTACAAAATGATAGGGGCAGGCTGGAAGGGGAGACTGGGATAAAGCAGAAAAAGAAAAAAGTCTAGACACACTTTCCTAAAACTCACTGGGGAATCATTTTAAAATCACTTTATGAGGAAATAATTGAGGTTCTATATACAAAACTCCCCTTAAAAAAAAAGAGCAACACGTCTGACAACCTTAGAAAGTCACAAGGTTGTTACAGAGAAGAATGGGTCTCTGTTTGGGAATTTAAATACTATGTGGCCCAAATTCATAAACATTTAAGATTTTTAAAGCTGTTGGGAATAAAAGAGCAAAAAAGGCAAAACCAGCCAGGGCCAACTAAAAAAAAACAAAAAACAAATCCAAACCAAACTGCCAAGTGAATGAAAACCATCTCTGCAGTACAGCCCCCTTTCCTCGCTCTCTAATGTTCCAATGCTGATCGCTGCCCTTCAATCCACCACAGAATAAACCCACTCTTGTGCTTATGACACAGCACAAACCCACAGCACAAACCCACTACTGCCTACATCCCCCTCCACAGCAAGTGGAATTCATTCCAGAGCCAGCAGATGCAGCATTAGCCCCCTAAATACGATAGCTCTTCTTGATCAAAAGAGAGGAGCAGCCTGTTACTGTGTCTGACTGGATGTGCACTGCCCAGGAAGACCTGGGGACCACTGATCATCATTCCACCTCCACGTGGAGCAAGGAGGTTACCAACTCTATCTGTTTCAAGGGGAACACAATATAGCTGAAAAAATCACTGCAGAAAGTAATTTGTTATTCTTCTTATGCCTCTCTTTTGTTATTCTTCATGTCAGAGCTGCTTCTCCATGTCACTTGTGGAGAGAGGTCCAAGCAGAAGAACCACACCAATAACTCTGCACTGAAACTTCACCAAGTTCTTCCTGATATCAGGTTATTTCAAACATATCCCTCAAAATGTAAACCCAGGAAGGGACTTTGGGAAATCCTGGCTGTGGATGAACCAAATGGTCAGTATCTCCACGAGACTGACCCAAACGCGTGGCTCACCAACATCATCACTCCAACTTCAGGAGAGTTTGGATTCTTACCTGAATTTCATGGCTCAGGCCCATTTCTAATTGTGCCTAAATATATCCCTCCATGCTGTAGTGCCTGACTTCCTTCTGGCCGATCTCAGCTGCCTTTTTGACCTGCACACCCCGCGGAAGCACCAAGATCAAGAAAGTTGTGCCTACTGAGTGTGAGGATTAGTGAAAAAACCCACTCAGAATGTCAATGAGTCAGGGCATCACACACTTCTCCCATTAAAATTCAGTAGGTTTTCCAGTCCTTCTGGCCTCAGTGCATTTGCATAGTGTAGGGTCAGAGAGACATCCTGATTCCACTATAGCTGCTCTGTTTAAAGGGTCAGAACGGTGACATATGAAAATAACCCAACTTTAATTGATACCTGGGCTGTTGAATTTGAAACTCCCCCCGGCCCCATCTCTTGTATATCTAATGGACAGTACACTCAACAGCAGATGCCAAGAGGGCAGCTCGGTCTCTCAGTTGCATTAGCAGAGCTTTAAAAATAATTGTTGAATTGTCCACAAGATGTCCACCCTACTATTCAAGCACCAGAATCTCCTGGTAATCACCATGGCAGCAGTAAACGTTCTCAGAGCTGGCAAGTTATCTAATTGTGAAACCCAACTGTAGCATCTCAGGAGAAGATCCCAAGGAGAAAAAATCCCCATGTTTTATAGTTCAAGCTTCTGTTATTTTAATACTTTATCAGAGGTCCAGTTATGACTCAAACTTTATCAAGAGTAGTAGAGATGTGGGTGTATTTATTAGGTTCTTTTCTGGTTTTCTTGTTGCTATCAGTTGCCAAATCCAACAGACAAAGGGCAATTATAATTGACATCTAATTCCTAGGTCAGGCTCAG
>VZTH01010362.1:317542-362973 GCA_013397815.1 Aleadryas rufinucha
ATAAAGACAGCAGGACTCACATTCTTGAAGTTTGTTGTGATGCCTATCCTTGGTCTTAAAATCAAGAGCCAAACATGGTTAGAAGTTTGGCTCTTGANACATCATGTGTATGTACAGTCTCATCCTGCCACAGGGATTTCCAATGGAATGATTGCTGGTGTGTGCCAGGGCAAGACCAAAGTCCACTTGACCATATGGCACAGGATTAATAGCCAATACTTTGTCCACATCATCTTTGAATCCAAACCTACCATTTTTTCCAATAGATGCGCTAAAAATAAATGTAAATGAGATGGTCTGTAAGGTCCCTTCCAACCCAAACCATTCTGGGATTTTATGAGTCTTCTATTTGGTAAAAAAAGCAGGAAGGTGACACAATATTCATGGTGTTCAGTAGCTCTTTCTTTGTCCATCTCCTTGGAAGATACAAAATTAGCTTTCCAAATCTTCATATCTGCATCTCAGGTCACCTAATTTAGAAATGACCCAAAGCAAAATATCCATATTTAAACCCAAACACTCTTCCTGCCTTGAAAGCAGGTACATTTGGAAATAACACAGACACGAGACAACCCATTTTTCTCTCTGGGAATCCAAGTGAACTCATGCACAGTCTTGAATAACTCACAAAGATCCTCCAACAAGCTGAGCACTGGTAGCTTCACACTGAATTTCATCATGGTGTCCTGCAGAAAAACCAACTGCCCTGCTTTAAGAAACAAGAAGGAACAAGAAGGAACAAGAAGGAACATAGAATTCCATGAGGCCTCCGAGTGTGAGCTGAGTGTGTGACATCTCCAACAGATCTGTGTCCCACCACTGCTGGGCTGAGCGACAGAGAAGGACAAACCTACAAGACTGTGTCTCTTTTACTGTTTTTGGGGTTTTTTTCCCCCTAATTGTCCTGGTGTGATATAACAGGGCAGGGAAGAAAACAAACCAGCAGCCAGGGCATGTGGCTATCAGCTTAAAAATAGTTCAGCTGGGCTGAGGTTTTAGCCTTTATCTCCCTGGCTGACCTTGCTAATACAGTATGTAGATCTCTTGCCAGCTAATCGGCGGACTGTAAAGCATGGTTTCAAGCTGTGGGCAATGATCTGTAACAGGAATGAATGAGTGGGTTTTAGCAGCCAGGATCTGTAGCCTACTATCTGTATCTGACAGCTGTCACCTCCCGACAGAGGCCAAGGCCCAGCCCTGCATTTAAAAGCAGCATGGCTGATCAGATTACTGGGACAGTGTGTCAGGACTCACTGCACTGAACTAGAGAGACAGAAAGTAAATCTATAAATAGCAGTTTTACTTGTCTCCATGAGCCACTGAAGGATAACCAATATTGAGCAGCAAATGCAATGTTTAGTCTCTGAAACCAGTGGAACACAGTCCCTGCGAGATCAGAAGCGCTGCCCGATGATGAAAGGGACGGACACGGGGAGCTCTGTGGGCAGGGGAGTCACTGTCCTGGCAACAGCACTGCCTGTGTTTGCACAGGGAACTAAGACATTAAGTTCTCAGTCCTTGAGATGCTGCAAGCTCCACAGCACAAAGTCACCTGAGACCAAAGCCAACTCTGTGCAGAAGGCAGGGGGAAAGACAGCAGTTCCCTGGGAATCCCAGCACTCAAACAGATCCTGTGATAAAGTGAGAGTCTCTCCATTTGATACCTATCATATGTGAGAACCAAGCTTTCAGCCAGAATGGATGAGTTTCGAGAGGACCTGAAGGGCAGGCATGTTGGAGCTGTGGCTTCCAGAGGCCATGGTGATGGCAAAGCTTGGTTACTGCATGGCAAGGAGCTACAAATCTGCACTCTGCAGAATGGATCAGCTCTCTGAGGAGCCATTCAGCACTCTGAGAAGTTCCTCCTGATAAAAATAGAATGTATGAAAAATTGTAAACAGCTCTGGAAACACAGCCCAGAGGAATGGAGAGTGGGATCATGAGACAAGGCAATACGAACAAGGATGGTGAAAATAACGTGGGAGATTCCACACCACTGCAGAACTCTCAGGTAAAACCGGAGGCTTCTGCAGGCAAAACAGGTCCAGAAAGGTCTCAAACAACATGAGAAGTCCTGCAGTCCGGAAGTCCTGTACTACTGCAGAGAAGTTTTGCAGTAGAAACCAGGAGATAACTGCAGATATTTTGTTGCAGTCTGCAATTGGGAAGGGGCATCTGCTGCTCTCTCAGCCTATTCAGCTTCTGGTGATGAGATGCAGCTTTTTGACCATGGACAGCCAGCAAAGAGAAACAGGACCATGCTTGATCTTTTGGTTAAGCTGGGTAGTGCCAGCTGGAGTCTTGGCTGGCCCCCAACACCTGGCTCAAGCCTTTACCACAGCTGACTCCACAGGCTGAGGGTGGCTTGAGCTGTTGTGTTCCCCCTCTAGGAAAAGACAGGCAGCCACCATACAACAGCAAGAACAACTAAAAGCACAAAGTATGCATTCAGCTACACAGATTAACTCTTTAAATTGAAAAGAAAGGATAAATGATGGAACATAAAGAACTGGATGCAATGAATATATTTTTACACTGCTAAGAAAAGAGAAAAAGCCCACCCTAGATAACTCAAGGTACATAAATGTGACTGTCCATTTAAAAAGCAGCTCAGATGAGTCAGGCAAATTGGTGACACATGAAGGCAACCAGCTCAATTCCCTGTCTCCTGCAGAGACACCAGCAGCACACTCCTGACAGCACACACTCATCCCTGTCTCCACACACTTCCTGCAGCTCAAGGACTTCTGAGCCAGAGGTGGGGCCTCTGTCATTTAAAGCTGGGCATGGATCTTTTCCCCATGAATTTGAAAATAGGATGGAGATGATATTTATTCCCTAAACTGACGAACAAATCAACATCTTTCCAGCCCATAAGTTTCAAAATAGCAATTTACTGGTACCCAAGTGTCATGCTCACCCTTGGCTACAGTGATGGATTTCACTAAGAGCTGAATTCTTCTATCAGTGTGTTTTTCTCAGCTAATTTAGCACTGATGAGATGCTCCTCAGTGACAACCCTGGCAGCTGCCCCCTCCTCGTGTCAGCAAACCCAGCAGCGTCCTCCCCCTGTCCCCAGCACACATCGAGCCCGAGCTGCAGGAGCTGTGCTTGGGCTGGGCAGCCAGTCCTGCCCCCAGAGTCCTGGCAAAGCTCAGTCTCTGCCAGGCCTGTCCTGAGCTCTACTGGGCCCTGCTGGGAACAGGACCGGCCCCCAGTGGGCTCCTTCCACGCAGGTCAGGACGGCGTCAGATGGTGACGGCTGCAAACCACTGACCTACATTGCCAGTCCCCAGAGCCATCCGAGACCCCACCGCTTCTCATTAGCAACAGATTCTTATTTATTTCAGATACTCAGCGGCTTCTGCCAACAGACAGTGCACTCCTAATTAAAAGCTGACTTCTTTCATAACCTACAAAGTCCTATTTCCACCTCTGCCCCAAGGTGCAGGGGAATGTGAGCTTCCCCGTGTCCTCCATTTAGAGGCAGGCTCCACAGACAAAGCAGAGATGCATTTTGTTTTATTTTTTTTTAAAGACAGCATAAAGCAACAAAGTTTGAAGGACATTCAACATTTATGCTGTGTGCCCACTTAATATCACAAGGGACTTTCCATGAGAGCAAAGGTTTTCTTAATAAAGGGTCTCATTGGCCGGCTGGATCAAATCATGTATACACCGATATCTTGCTCCTGGCAATACCTTAAACCCCCAGTTAGGCGAGTGTAGAGATTGCAGTGGCCTTGAAACTGTAGCATGGTTTATACATGGTGTACACATCTTTGAGGATTTGGAGAAATCTACAAGGGATCTAATGCTTTTCCACCTATTGACATTTACAAAGCAGTTTAAATCATGCATGAGAGGCCTCAGGCACATGTAGTTCACAAAACATAACTCTGTGCTCCCAGGGAATTGGAGCTGACCACGGCTCTTTATTAGAACCGACAGTGAAAGACAGCTCGTGCAGAGCCCGAACCAGGGGTGCAATGCAGAGATGACAGACTTAATGCCACTGGATGTATTATGCAGATTACCCAGCCCAAGCCTTGCTTGTTAAATAAGTTTCATGCTTTCCTCACTCCCACTGCCCCTCTTAGGAAATATCCTCCCTGGCTTTATCAAGGGAGCTGTTTCCTAAATTCCTTGATCAATCACCTGCTTTCCAGGACTTCAGACACACCGAGTTAGCTCTGAAGATAAGACAGCGATGCTTAAAGAGTGGAAAACAGTTAAACCTTTGCACCTATTAGCACAGCGGTGCCAGGCACAGAGCAGATGAATACCTTAAAAACTTAGGAGCTATTTTGCTGATGAAAGAATAGGAGGGATTTTAAGGAATCCATCATCCCTGACAAGTCACCTTGTAGCTGTGAATTCCCAGTGCATTGTAATTTTTGAATGTATGCTTCGGCTGTGTACATTCCAATGAAGAGCAAAATCCTGAAATCCTTGCCCAAGTTTTGACCAGTTTTTAATTAAACTCTGAAACTCTCTAATACAGATTATCTGAGCATCAGCCTTTCTACCAGGAGAAAGAGATTTTTTGTCATTTGATTGTATCTTAAAGCTTGTAATTGGTGCTTAAAACACACCTGTACAGGAGAGCATTCTGCCTTCTCCAGGTAGAAGTGTCACTTGTGAAGCTCCTCTTTTGGTGACCCCTGTTCAAACAGGCATTTTCACTGAGTCCCCCTGGACTCAGACACACACACCTGGGAGGTTCCAGGCTGTACACAGGGAGTTTGTTTTGAGATGTGAATTTAAACCACTAACTAGTACACTGACAGGCTCCTGGCACTGCATGTTCCAGTGTCCACCCATGTAAAGCCTGCATTTGCATGTATATATAAAAATTTTTTTAAATCCATTTAAATTAAATAAATAAAATTTTATGTATAAAATGCATGCAAACATATACACCCAGATATAAGTTTTTATATATTATACATTACATAAGTAAGTGCTTTTATTTTTAAACTAATTGAAGGAAAATAAAGTTTTTTTTAAAAACCTGAGCTTTGCAGTGACATCTCTGAATTATTACTACAGGCTTTTCTTAGCAGCAAGCTAGGTCACATTAGGCTTGACCTAATAAAATTAAGTTGCTTAATATCACACTTTCAGGGCCGCAGAAGTGCTACTGGCAAACTGAAATTACTGATTTTTTTTTTTTTGAGGAAATAGGAAGCAGAAACAGATGCAGACTAACTACTCTGCTTAAGGGGAACCAAGGGAAGGGAATGTTTTTCACACCAGTTTGGTTTCCCATTAAATCCCCAACTCCAAAAAGCCATGCAAGCCCCTCCCAAAAGGCATGTGATGAACATCAGCACAAACAAGCTTAATATAGGGCCCATTTCCAGCCTGCTTTTGTTACTGGTTGTAAAACACATGGCAAGGCGTGAAGGCTGACACCAGTGGAGACACAGGAGGCATTTACCACTCATATGTAGAATCATGGAGCGACTCCACCTCCTCAGAAATGAGGCTGAGCACACAACAATGAACGTTTCATACGATTTCAGCGCTCGATTCACGGCTGACGGAAACCAGCAAAGAGGTTATAATTGACTTCAGTGATACTGGATCAGGGCCCTAAATAGAACAGGCACCTGCACATTGTGGAGGGAGAGAAGTTAAATCTGTTCAGCTGCTTTGTTCCCAGGTTTTTCTAAAATACCTTTGCCATGGATACTGCAGCTCTCTCACCGGAGAGAGGGTGCTCCGGGTCAGCGCCGGGCTCAGCAGCTCCCCGGGGCAGGGCTGCAGCCACAGCTCAGCACATCTCACCCAGCACAGAGCCAGGGCTGCAGCCACAGCTCAGCACATCTCACCCAGCACAGAACCAGGGCTGCAGCCACAGCTCAGCACATCTCACCCAGCACAGAGCCACAGAGCCACAGAGCCACAGGGCCACAGAGTCACAGAGCCACAGTCACAGAATATCCTGAGCTGGAAGGGAGCACAGGGATCACCCAGTGCAGCCCCTGTCCCTGCACAGACACCCCAACAATCCCACCCTGGGCATCCCTGGCAGCGGTGTCCAAATGCTCCTGGAGCTCTGGCAGCCTCGGGGCCGTGCCCATTCCCTGGGGAGCCTGGGCAGTGCCCAGCATCCTCTGGGGGAAGAACCTTTCCCTGATATCCAACTGTGCAGCAACAGCACAGTTTTACTCATTCCTGCACTCACCCACTGCACTGCCTCCAGTTCATACTTCTTCAGCCATTGTGTATGTTAAATCCAAGATAAATTTCCAACTGCCATAGGTTTTCATCAGGTAAAAAAAAAATTGCTTCAGAAATACTGTTCTCAGTTCACATCAGATAAGAACCACTAACATTAATTTTAAAGTGGACATAAACATTACTTTATACATGCAGCAATAACTGTGATACAGGCTGGTCTACCAGCTAAATGCCATGATAGTCAACCACACACTTGGGAGAACAGCAGCAGAACACCAGTGAAAGACTGGGATAACTCATCAGCTACTGACTAAACTGCTGCAGATGCCCTATGAGCTTTAAACACTGAAATTCATCACACACAGCAAAATTCTGATGTTGGACCATTTACAGAGCATTGAAAGTTGGCAGGGAATAAATACTGAGAGAGGAAAAAAACCCCAAAATCAAATAGTCACCTCGAACTGTATGAGGGAGGCTGTAAGCTGATGACTCAGAGATTGAGGATGGGTTTGCATATTATATCAATTCACTCCTCAACTGAAACTCAAAAGAACTTACTAATATCAAAACAGTTAATCTGAAAACTAGGCAGAGATTATTTAGCAGAAATAGCAAGGAAAAACTATCTTGTATCAGTAAAGCTGACATGTCAGCAGCTTGTTTTATCAAATTGCAGCTAAACTCAGTGCAAATGTAGTTGCAATATGAAATAAGCCAGGATTGTTTACCTTCAATAGTCTATAAATATCCTTCTAAGGGCAGAACAGCTGCTTTACTGAGAAGTGCACAGATGCAGTTACAACTCCTCATCTATAATTACGAGAATAAAGTATATTTCACATTTCTTTCATTTCCAGGTCTTTGATGTTACATCTGATAGAGTGGCAATGAGCTGAAGAGACCAGCACGGGTGAGTCGGGCAGCCTCAGGTGCTCCAGCTGAGCCAGGCCCAGGGCAGGGTCACCTGTGGCCGCTGCTCAGAGGAGACACCACCGTCCGTCTGCGAGGGACAGACCTCCTGAGGGACAGACACGGCCCGAGCCGGGAGCTGCGGACACGTCTCTGCAAGGGCTCCCCACGCTGAGGCAGTTTGGGAAGGAGCTGTAGAAGCCATGCCCACAGCAGCAGTCCCTGCGGGTGTTGGGAGCCATCGGGGGCTCGGCCCTGCGCGGTGCAGGAAGAACCCGAGCTGCTGCTGCACCCCGAGAGCGCAGCAATGCCGAGGGCAGCCACAGCCACGGGACTGCCCTCCCTGACAGCTCTGCCCGGGCGGAAAACAGCGGCCAGCAGTCAGACTCAATATTCCTGTGGGCCCCTTCCAGCTCAGGACACTCCTGACTGCAGGAACACCCAGTGTGGCTCTGTCACAGCCGTGTGTGAGGGAGCATGGGCCAGGCCAGGAGCTCAACAGTATCGAGCAGGCTGCAAACATTGCAGAGTAACGTGGGACTGCTGCCTGCTGCCCAAACGGCTCCTTCCCTTCCCTTTGATCCAGCAGCTCATTTAAAACATTTCTGTCTGTCCTGTGAGTGCTTCGTTGCCATCTCTGGCCGGTCCCCAGTCTGTCACTAATTGGCACCGCTGTTGTCAGGCTTGGGAATGAGGCCAGGGCCAGAATGGGCAAGAAAAATAATCCCCTGCTCATTCCTCAAAATGGCTGGTTCTCATTGGGAGCACTGCTGACACACACACACGGGAAGGCTATGAAAATGTACTGCTGCCCCTGTTCTCTGGGAACCGGCTCGTTCTCAGGGGATATTGATCTCAATACGCTATTTAAAAATGCATTAAATCCATTTTTTCTCTCTCTATTTGATAGATATAATTATGGCAGTCCCTAGAACAACATGCCTGTTTGTAGACTGCCTTCAAAATCATCTAATTTGTATTGCCAGATGGTATGAATGATTGCTACAGATAAACTTTGGATACGTTCCATTATTAATTGACAGAAGCATGGTCACAGCAGAACGCTCATCCCACACTGCCTAGCTGACAATTAATGGTTAAAAGATGAAACTACTGAGGAAAAAATGAGTCCCCTGAGTCCCAAGTCCCATTTTATAGCCTTGAGAACTAAATTTAAATAACCAAAATGTATTATGCTCTCAGATCTCTCCACCAACCTCCTTGCACTCGTGCAATTCCCAACCCTGCCAATAGCTCTTTCCAAGCGATGGGATGCAGGCTTGGTGTGCCATCCAGTGGGATGGGATGGGTGGAGTGTGACAGTCTTATGGCAGGTTCAAGAAATCACAGTTGTAACAAGCAAATGTCTCCACTGAGGCTCACTGCAGATGGCTGGTTTGGAGCTCATCTTCCACAGAAAACACAAATGGAGCCATTGCAACAAAGAGCACCAAATGCTGGGTGTTGCAGACACGACACTTGCACTCAGAGTAAAGGCAAAGTCACCAGGAAACGAGGAAACCTCGGATCTATGTGTTTTAGAACACTGATCTATAATGATCATGTCCTCAGTGAATTAAGCAAAAGCTGAGAAAAAGCCAAGTGTTTACTGATTAAAATTTCTCATTTTTCAAGCTATTCCACCAGAACACAATATACACAGACAGAACGTTTTTTAAAAAAAGAAATCCCCTGATTTGGGATAAAGAACATTCACCAGTGACACAGGGCTGAAATGCAAATAGATGATGAAGGGTGCCCTAAAATGTGAAAAAAGAAAAAGAAATGCTTTTTAGCTTCTTGACTTGCAATGTTTTTTTCCTCTTAGTACCTACTGAACAGCATGACACATCTCAGAAACAATATTTATACTTACAGCACAACTTTCATCTGCAAACTCTTGCATGTCATATAGATTTGCACACCCCTTTTCATAAGCACACATCCTGAACATAAACAGCTGAAAACGTAAATAAATTACTTCTCCTGAGGTAGGACAATATGGCAAGCTGGCAGAGAACACCTGTACTATATGTGACCTAGAGACTGCTGTGAACAGGGCTCCAGCTGCAGAATTGGTTCTGCTGAGATGGGGAAGGATACAAAAATCTCAAGTGAAGTCTGACTGGTGCAGGCTGAGAACTTCTTCTCTGCCCTCCTGTACACATGGAGTGGCTATAATGATATGCAGTGATCACAAATATCCCCAGTTCAAAAGCTGAGCTGTGGATCCAGGTCTTTAGTGATGGCAAGACACTGATTTGTATGTGCAGAAGGTAAACATGCCTGACAAAAAAAACCCCCAGCTTGTGAAGGGCACAGATTTCCTTATTGTTTTATTTGAGTTCAGGTCCAGCCTCATGCTACCCTCTGGTGTGTTTCTGACCTCCTTCCTCAGTCCCAGGCATGGCTGCCTTTCCTCTGGCTGGTATCTGTGGCATAAACACAAAGGTGATACCTACAGTCAGCATCGGATCTGACTGTTCCCGACAACTCCTGTGATACAGCAACCTCAGGGACTCGAGGACACATCTGTGAGTAGATGTAGTAGCTGCCATCTGCACGAACTGCATTATTTAACTGCATTGGCACTGATTAACATTTGCTGTAACCTATGGTAATGGGCTCTGGGGGCTTTCCATGTCTGCTACACAGTGGCAGCTGATGTCTCCTGCTCCATCCTTAAAACAGGATGTTTTAATTTTTAATGGAGCACATGTTCGATTGGCTATACAAACAGGCTAATCTGCAAAGCATGTGCTCAATAACAAGCCAGGCTATGCAGCCAGAATAACAACACTGCTTTGCCATGCACGAGATGCAAAAGGCTTCCTGCTCTGTGCCACCATCACTCAGTGCTGATGGTCAAGAGAAATGACTGTGCACGTTCCCCATTTCAACAGCAGCCCTTAGGAATTGCCTGTTCCTCAGCTGCACCTCGGCCTGCCAGCTCATTTCTCATTTGGGAAACTAAACTGGAGAGTTGACAAAGTTCAGGTGCCTGGAACAGAAATCGCGGGGGTGCAGCAGAAGCATTTGGAGGCAAAGCTGAGAGGGGAGAGCTCGGCCGGGGCTGGCACACAGGGAAGAGAAATCAGCTGGTGGGCATTTAGGCAGAGAGCAGAGATGTGGACACTTCCCTACTGCTGGAAACAATGCATGAATAAAATCCCACACGACCATTCCTCCTCTCAGATCTCTGTAACCCACAGACACTGTCCTCAGGGCTTGTCCCCTGCAATCACAATGTCAGCATGGAGTGTGCAACAGCCCAGGCAGCCCCTCTGATCCTGCTCTGGGCTACACCCACCCCGTGCATTCTGTTCCTGCTCCCAAAGAGAGAAGGATGCTCCAGAGAGGCTGTACCACAGAGTTTTAACCTGTTCCTCCTGGGTGCAGGGAGGCTGCCACAGCCACCAGGGCTCTTCCCTGAGGGAGCATTTTTGGGGTGGGATACAGGCCCTGACTGAAGTCCTGCAGCCAAACAGAGAGCAAAGATCACTTCCACAACAGGCACATGCTAACAAAGAAAAAAAGGAGAAAAATAAAGGCAGCAAAATAAAGGTTGATATATTTCTTGTGGAATCTTAAGCAGATGGGTGGGAATCCAGGAATCTTGGGCTTTTAGGGTGCCTGTGAAAGCTCATCAGGTTATTAATTTTCCAGACTGAAGGAGTTTGCTTTGTCTTCAGATTTTTTCTTGTAAGAAGAATGTTTTCCACAGTTCAGTAGGGTTTTTATCTGTTTCTCTGAATCACTTGTTACCTCTGACCTGATTTGTCTACAGAATATGTCAAATCTGTAACAAGCATGGGCTGATTAAACGATTAATGGAATGCTATTTTAGGACAGCCTTGTCTTGCTCCAAACCTGTACTCATGACTGTTTCTGACGCATAAACATGAACTGACCTTTCAAAAAGGTCACTTTTATTTTTCAGTTTTCTTCCATGATGAATTATGCTTTTGAGAAAGGCACTAAATTACGGAGCCTTTCATTAGATGTAAGAAAGTTGGAGGAATGTTAAGAGGAATTTCTTTCCTCTGGTCTTCACAAAGTACACTTAGGAAGCTGTTTCATGATTGCATTAGTAAATACACCTACCGAGCTAATGAACACCTTTTCCTGCCTTAAGATATGAATTTTGAAGATGCCAACTCAATTATCCCCCTCATAAGTGGCCAGCCAGGTCTCAGTGCAAGAACTTCAGCACTGAGAAATGTATTCTGCCTATGGCACCAAGGGATCCATTTCCAGCACTGTTCTGCTGCCAGAGAACAGACCTGGCATTCACCCTTCACCTGTGGTTACCCTGGAAGCACACATGAAAAATCTGACTGTTATTGCTTATTTTAGGGTTTTGGAAGGTGATGGAATATGCCAAAAAACACATATAAAAAGCACTGTAAATTCACTGTGAACTTAGAAGAAGCAGTAAAACATCCTCACACAGCAACCTAAAAATCCCATTTGGTGAATGCTGCCCGGTCCTGGGTGGAACAACATGAGAAATCCCAGCCTGAGCTGAAATGCTCCATCTCCCTCCCAGCAGCATCATCAGCCTGAGCTGAGCTCTACAGCGAGAAGATCTAAATCAGTGAGGGCAGTCTTAGAGTTTAAAGATAAAGCAAGTATTGATTGGTGTGCTGAGGCCTGAGCTTTGAACCCTTTTGATAAGAGACCTTGTCTATTTGAGAAGTCAAAAGCTCCCAGGAATGTAACCAGGTTCAGTCTCCTGCCATGTGAAGGGGCAAACAGAAGATCTCTGGTTACCTTTCCTTCTATCACAACAACCCTTATCATGTATGAAATAGTCCCCAGCACAGCAGCAATCGTGTGAGCCCAACTCTCAGGCAGTCTGGGGAGAGAAAACCAAAGCCATGGAGTTCAGGTCTCTCCATTACACAGCTGAGGAAGCTGACTCCATCTCATCTGTAACTCAGGAAGGTTTAGTCTGCCCTACAGAAACCAAAACGCTGCTACATTAATGCACAAGGGTGTCCTTTCCATCAAGTTACTTAATTAGCTTATCTGGAGAAAAAACTATACCAATCAAATTAAATATTAATCACATATAAACTGCTGATCACAATCAGCTGGGGGTTCACGCATGCAGAACGCAGGGATCGCAGTGTGATTTCTTTTCCCAGAGAGTTTCCTCCTGCTCTCTTTCCATTGCCAATTTAGCAAATTCACACAAGAAACAAAGCCTGACTTTTCCAAGTACAACATGAACAACAGACCACAAGTTTTTCTACACTGAAATATTGAACTAAAAATTCAGTTCCTTTAAATCTTTCTAAATCCTTGCCTCTGATTGGGTTCATTAATAAACATGCTGGTTTTGTTACAGGGAGTGACATATGGCATAATCCGCTAACAGGAAGAAGTATTTTGCATTTTATTGTAGAAAACAAACATGCAAACAGGTTTTCACAGATGGCTTTCTTAGCTTCTGGGAGGAAAAAAAAAAGCTTAATAATGCTTGAAAACAATTCTTTCTCCCCCCTTCTTATAAGAAGAGAAGGAAAAAAATTTTGACTAGAACTGCTTTTCAATTAAGTTCTACTGTAGATATCAGCTGTACCCCAGCTCCCTTCATACTACTGCTACTTCTTTAGTTATGCATGAAATAAAAGCCTATCAACTTGCCAGTATCTGACAATATATGCCCAGGAAAAAGAAACCCAGAGTGAAATTCTTGTCTTTGGTTAACTGCTGAGTGCTGTGAGAAAACCACCAAAGTAACCACAGAAGGCTTTTAATCAGGAGGGATTTGGATCTCAGGAACTAGACCTCTGCCCATATTCCCTAATCACACTGCTGGCTTGATCACATGTGAGGATGTGAAATCTATGGTCCATAGCGTTGGAAAAATAGTCTATTATTTAAAATTTAAATTATGAATAAGCTGCAGTAAGTCTGAGGAATACTTCTGTACACACTGCGATACTTGCAAATGTAGGGCACCTTTCTCTTCTGGTCATTCTCCCTCAGACTTGTGATGCTGTTCCCTCACCACCTTCTCCCTGCAGCTGCTTGGGAACAACACAGACCTCACTGTGGAGCTCTCTGCGTGGGGCCAGATTTGCAGGATCATTTTGCAGTTCTGTCCAGCATATCCAGCACTGTACAACCCCAAGGCAACCCAATTCCCTCCCCAAGGCAACCCAATTCCCTCCCCACGGCATGAACACTCCTTGCAGCAAGTGCAGACCTCTGTCTGTCTGTGAGGACTGTGATGTCTGTCAAGAACCACCAAGCATTATGGCCCAGTGTAGTGCCCCAAAGCTTTTCCAGGTCTGATGTTAAATAAATCCTTAAAATACCTGCCATTTCCATGTGATTAAACCCCTGCCTACCTCACCATGTCCAGCCCAGAGAGGGAGGTGATCACTTGCCACAGGTGACAGTGAGGCTGTCCCTAACACTGGGAGAAATGTTTGAACAACTCACTTGCCTGAGGTTGCAAATTCCATCCTACTCTGACCAGAAAGAAGGATGTAAACCCAGCTGACACCCTGGTCTAGTGGAAGGTGTCCCTGCCCATTGCAGGGAGGTGGAACTGGATGATCTTTATAAGGTCCCTTCTAACCCGAACCATTCGAGGATTCTCTGAAGTGCTCATGAGCACAGGAACTGGGTCCCTTTCCTGCACTCTGCAATGCTGCTGCTGTCCCTTCCTTACCCTCAGTGAAGGCAGAAGTGCTCATCCATAGAAAGGCTGAAAGCTGTGGCAACTCTGCAGGTGAGGGAACAATGGGATCAGGAATGGTCCTGCCTGGTAACTTCCACTTGTATCCCCAGGACTCTACCAGAAGAGATAAATACTCTTCCTAACAGGAAGAACAGTGAGTTCCAAACTCCTACAAAACCCACTTTGCACTTTGGGAAGACCCCACACTCCCTAAGGGAGCAAAGCCTAGGAAGTTACTGCCATCAGTTACTGCCATCAGTTACTGCCATCAGTCTCACGGGAGTAGGACAGACCCAATTTCTGTAGGGCGGGAAAGGGGGATCAGCTCAATCCATGGACTGCAGGATTCAGGTTTGCTGTGCTAAATCACAAACCCAGTGTTGCAGAAGTTGCTGCATTAGGTGTGCTTAAGCACTCCTGTTATCTAGGTGGTGAAAGCAGCCAGCCTAATCCCTATATCTCTTTTGCATAAGGAATCTGAGCTGACGGTGTTTAATCAGCTCCAAATTTACACTACTGATCACCTTTTCCATTTAATCACAACTGCAGCCTTTTGAGAAGTAATTCCCTTTGGTTAAAATTAACAATGACAGGCTGTGTTTTTACACACTGTTGAAATGTGTAAAACAATCAGATGGAGAAAAAAAAATGCCCTCCTTTTTCCAAGCTGATTTACGATATATATGCAAACCCTATTAAAGTTAAACCATGCTTTTCAATGAAATGAGGATTTCCAACAAGCTGCTCTCCATTTTATTTAAGGATCCCAATGACTGATACAAACAGTGGTAATCAGCTCTATTGCTAATACAGGATACTTGGGTTGAGAGATAACACTTAACCCCTAAGTAAGAAACAGCTCATAAATCACAGCCACTTTGTGGGGAAACTTAAGACCCTCTCTTGTGAGCAGAAATCAGATGATATCCTGCTGAGACCCATTATACTCCTTTCTCCAAAATCTAAAGGTTAAACATAAAGACAAATTAACGTAGAGAAGGAAGGAGATCAGGGGAAGTGGGGATGGGAGTAGGTGGCTCAGAGGAATGCAAATACCTACATAACTGGGTTAATCTTATCACAACAGATAAGACAAAACTGGGGAGGGCGTGGTTCCAGCTCGGAGGAAAAGCTCAGCTCTTGGAGAGTGGCAGGGCCTGGCAGAGGCCTTCTTGCTGCCTCGGATGTAGGATACACCCCCACAGCTCCCAGCACCTGCACAGGCAGCTGCAGAAGTCCCTGCATGTCCCAGGCATGAGGACACGAAGGGCACATTAGGCTGTGGCTGTCACAGCCTCTGGGATAATGGGATGCCCAGAGCTGGAAAAGGCCTTGGAACCCACCCCTGTCTGGGGGAAACAACCCCAACTGGCACCAGACATGGAGCCAAACTGACAGGTACCATGGATTACCTGGAACCGCAAGACAGAGGATGAATTTGAGGCCAGCACTGGGGAGTATTGATTTAACCCTCCTACATGATGAAACACAGAAGTCCAGTGAGGAATTTCTCTGTGTCCAGCACTAACAGTGGCATTAGGAGACAGAAGATCAGAGGATTTGCTGGGAGGTCCTGTCCCACTGCAAATCAGCAGCAAAGTTTGAACTGGTGCATCTCATCCATCAAATACTCCCCCAAACTGCTCAATCACAATGTGCCAGCTGGAAATTATTCATTGTAACTGTTCCCTCAAGGATTCTACTGTGTTTTGGCCATGGAAAAGAAGAGCTAAAAGCCACCACCAGCAGCCTCCACAGCATGGGAGTGTTGGTGTCTCTGCCGTGCCCAGGTGCCCGGTGTCTCTCCCTGGTTCTGGCACGTGTGTGGATGTCACAGGAGAAAACCCCCAGGAATGAGAACACCGTGGGATGACGAGGTTTGGGGTTTGCAGGGTGGTGATGGGAGAAGAGCAGAAGAACAAACACAGAGGGAACTGTGGAGAAGAGCAAAAGAACCCTTTGGCTCTGCTGGCTTTCCTGCCTCCCAGCTGTACCTCCTACAGGGCTTATCACTCTGGGGCTGTGGGCTGCGAGCAGCCAAGCCCAGCACTAAAGCTGTGGAAAGCTTGTTTTTCTGGGAACTGGTTGGAACTACGGTGTAGATAAACATGGACATTTCCTCCAAAGATTACACTCCACTACAACTTCTTCTGCCTGCGTGTGCTGCCTGCAGAATGTTGAACTTGTTTCCAAAATAAATAGCTCCCAAAGAGGGTTTAATAGGGTTTGCTGTTTTCCAGAGGAAATAGATTGCAAACAAACTGTTTCCTGCTCCTATTTCAAATAAATTTTGGTCCAATTATTTTCTTTTTTAGCATAAAGCTAAATGGACTATTCTGCCCTGTCCCTGACTGAGTCCAAGCGTGATTTCTTTTGATTATGCTTTTATGTTGCAAAACGCAGGGCTCTGGCGACAGAATGGATGGCTTGGGGAGAGGGGCAGCAATTTTTTTTCTCCTTTTTTATTTTTTCCTCTTTTACTTTTTTTTTAAGTGTGCCAAAGCTTGTCAGCGTTCACTTTGGTGCCTGCTGTGCCTGAATAAAAACACTGAAGGAGACAGAGGGTGGGAGGGAGGGAAAAACCCCCAAACAAAATAACTGTCCCCCATGCCCAGGGGAGGCTGGCACAGAGGTGGGCAGAATTCAATAGCCTCTATGCAGGGCATATCTCAAGCACTGGATGAAGCCTGATTTCCGTTTTCTCCTTATTATTCTTACTGGGTTTATTTTTTTCCCTTAATCCAGTATTATTTATTTTTTTCCCACTGGAGCAGTGACAATTAGTAGCAGTGGGGAGGGGAAACCTTGGCAGATTTCCCATCCTGACCTTTAATCCAAACCACAACTACACAACTTGTGGTCCAAAAGCTTCCTAAATAAAGCTCCATCCTTTTCTTTGTTTAATTTATAAACAGTGTTGATCAGAAAAGGGAAAGGGGGGAAGGTCTCCTTGTTCCTCTCGATGGGAGTTGAATGTCATCATGTTCCTGGTATGGTGGGGAAAGCTGGAAAATTTGTCACTGTCTGGGTTAGTGGGGTATTACCAAGTACCAAACCACTGATTTCCTTGAAGATAAAGACCTTTATTTTGGCTGCAATGTAGGAATGTACAAAACATGTTCTCATCTTCCAAGTCAAAGAAAGAAAGAAAGAAAGAAATCTGTTTCTATTTGTCTGCCTGTCTATAGCCCAGGGGTAATAAATTCTATTGCAGGGACAAGGATGAAAACCAATGTTTTCCATTTTTGATATCTGGATTTAAGAGAAAAAAAAAAATCCAAGAAAAATCTTTATATGCCAGAGTCTGAATCAGCCTCCAAGAGTCCTTCACAGAGTGAACCAAAGTGAAGGCACCAGCTCCTAGCCTTAATTACAGACAATTTTTATATGTATTTTTTACTTCTTCTTTGGCAGGTCGAGAGAGAAGTGTTTGCCTTGGTAATTATGGCACAAGTCTGGAAAGTTTAATTTTGCTACGTATTTGTATTAATGACCTTGGGCAAGTCACTTAATGCCTCTGCCAAACTTTCTGCTGGGGATCAAGACCCCAGTTATACAGTAAGACTCCAGAAGCAGAGAAGGAATGTCTGTGAGCATCTCCTCAGGAGGGTTCCATGTGTTTACCTGGGAACCAAATCTGGATGGGCTTTTCAGTCTGGGAAAGGCTGCAGCAGTGGGGTGTTGTCTTAGTTTGAACATCAGGTATGAAACTGTATCACTTCTTGGGCTCATATTCACAGAAAAAAGATTTTAATCAGAAGTCCTCTTACTTATCTGCAAATAATTTGCTCCTGGGAAGGCAGAGCAGTTTCCAATCTGTTCCAGGTTCATCTCACACATGCCCTGTGCTGCTGCTCACCATGAAAATAAATTCCACCTCTAAGAGCCAACAGATGCACATGACAGGTTCCACCTGATACACAGAAAAAGGCCTTGGGACACGTAAGTGACTACCAAATACCTGCTAGAGAGAGAGAAACTCAAACTNTCTGTTTCTATTTGTCTGCCTGTCTATAGCCCAGGGGTAATAAATTCTATTGCAGGGACAAGGATGAAAACCAATGTTTTCCATTTTTGATATCTGGATTTAAGAGAAAAAAAAAATCCAAGAAAAATCTTTATATGCCAGAGTCTGAATCAGCCTCCAAGAGTCCTTCACAGAGTGAACCAAAGTGAAGGCACCAGCTCCTAGCCTTAATTACAGACAATTTTTATATGTATTTTTTACTTCTTCTTTGGCAGGTCGAGAGAGAAGTGTTTGCCTTGGTAATTATGGCACAAGTCTGGAAAGTTTAATTTTGCTACGTATTTGTATTAATGACCTTGGGCAAGTCACTTAATGCCTCTGCCAAACTTTCTGCTGGGGATCAAGACCCCAGTTATACAGTAAGACTCCAGAAGCAGAGAAGGAATGTCTGTGAGCATCTCCTCAGGAGGGTTCCATGTGTTTACCTGGGAACCAAATCTGGATGGGCTTTTCAGTCTGGGAAAGGCTGCAGCAGTGGGGTGTTGTCTTAGTTTGAACATCAGGTATGAAACTGTATCACTTCTTGGGCTCATATTCACAGAAAAAAGATTTTAATCAGAAGTCCTCTTACTTATCTGCAAATAATTTGCTCCTGGGAAGGCAGAGCAGTTTCCAATCTGTTCCAGGTTCATCTCACACATGCCCTGTGCTGCTGCTCACCATGAAAATAAATTCCACCTCTAAGAGCCAACAGATGCACATGACAGGTTCCACCTGATACACAGAAAAAGGCCTTGGGACACGTAAGTGACTACCAAATACCTGCTAGAGAGAGAGAAACTCAAACTCTTCAGTGGCTTTTAACTTAATATTTCTTAATTAAAATAAAATTGAAGAGAGGAGAGAGAAAAAAAATCCAACCCTTAATTGTGTCAGCCATGGAAGAAATCTGAGATTGAGGGCTCCAGAGAAGAGAAAGTCCTTTTGGATTAAAACTCTACATTTTATATTTTATCTCCAAAAGGCTATAAATGAGGTTTGGGATTTAAAAAAGACTTCATATGATTTTGTAATTACCCAAGTTACTATTACCTGATTAACACAGGAATCCTAATAGTCTGTTGCACTTTCATTTCTCCAGTTGTGGTTGTCATGGGGCTTGGCACCTGTCACCTGTTCATTTACAGGCATTTTAATTAACCTACATTATGTATGCTTTTTTTTTTCCCTTGGATTTAGTGCCTGAATTTCATATTAAAAAATAAAGTTAATAGCTACCTGAAGGAGGGCTGCTGCCAAAACATTCACAGTCGATCCTGCCACATCCATTTATCAGTACCTGTCGCAGCCGAGAGCCGAGCATCCACCGGTGCTTAATTGGAAGAAGTAGAGGGTAGAATAAATTCCTCCTTGAGTGAGACAGGCCTGACACCCAGCACTACAAATGTAGTCTTTTATGTGTAGCTATAGACAACCTGGATATGCCTGGTTGTGTTTGGACCTACTTTATGGGTCCTAATTCAGACAAAAAGTCTTTTTGATTTTGCCTCAATATTGACAGAAAAATCAGGCCTGCCCCTTTGAGAACATAATCCTAGGAAAAGGAGTAAAGAGATAAAAATATCATGAACAAAATTCCACCCAGGTTAAATGGCTCCCCTCAGGCACTCAGAGCAGGTCGTTTCCATGTTTCACCAACCACTGCACCTGGACTGACCTTGGAAAGCAGAATTTACCCTAAAGCCAAAGAGTGGCAGGTCAGATCCCACTCCCTTACACCAACTCCAGCACAGCTTTCACTGCTGAGCCCCAGGAACCCTCCAGGTCTCTGCAGAGAGGCCTCTGCAAAGCCAGCCCAGCCCAGCACACACAGGAGAAGTTCATGAGGTGGGAGGGATGAGCAGACAATTCTTCCTGTGCAAATCCGTTACAGGTCCCTAAGAAAGGTCCCTGGCAGGGGGGTGAGACACACAGGGCACTGAGAACCACCCTTGGAAAGGTCTCCTGGGTCCTGCAAGGAATGTGTGGGACACAGCAGAAAGACTCTCCTAACACCCTGGACAATTATTGCAGTGCCTGGGGACTGGGTACTCCTTCATTTGCTAGTACAGACCAACCCTTACTGCCTGCACTTCCAAAGTGGCCTGTACAAGACAGGGAGAGGCTCACCTGGGACATGCAGATCTGAAAGGAATGCAAAGCAGTGAGTATTTACTGAGTGTTTACTGAGTGTTTAAAAAACCCCCAGCCATGCCAAGGAGCCCTTCACACCTTTAAACCTGGCCCTTCCCCAGTGAGGTGTGTCCCTCTCACAGTCTGACTCTTCTCCTTCCCCTCTGGGTGGAGGCAAACCTGCTCCAACTGCAAGGCCAAAATAAAGGAAATGAGCTGCCAGACTGAGCCACTTCCCTCAAAAACAGTTTTAGTTTTCTAAGAAGATGCACTGTGCTCTGCACTGTGAGAGTCACCAGGCCTGGGCTCTGCTGGTTTCCAGGAGAAGCGTGTTTGCAGTCCAGGTCCCACGGTGAGTGACCTCCTCCTGCTCTCCGAGCAGGGATGCGTTTGGAAGCACACTCGGGTTACCAGCAGCGGGAGCGTGTTTTGCTGGAATTAACAACGATAATGTCAGGAGGGCTCTAATATGTTAGTTAATATGAAGCAGTTAAACAGGTTTTTTTCATTTCACACAGGCCCATGATGATCCTCAAGGCTGACAGATGAAGACACATGCATTGAGGAGAGACAGCGTCGGTGATTATGGATCTTATAACCCACTTGGGCCATTAACTCTCGGAATTCTCAGTATTCTGCCCCTTCCAGAAGGAATTCACAGGTTGGTGTAAATGCAACTGCAGATTTTTTGCAGTGACAGTCCCTGCCCGACAGCAGCTCTCAGACCCTAAATGGACTCTGTAGTATTTGACAATTCCAGCCCCCCTTGGGAGGCCAGGCTGGAGGACAGCAATTACAAACCAGTCCCAAACTGGTGTGAACCCCATGCTGCTGCACATGGAGGAGCCACCAGCGCTCTGAGACAGACTGTGGGCACAGCACAGTTTATGGGGAAGCATTTGTGGTTTAAATCAGATAATCAATATACACCTAATCACCTACAACTGTCCCTTTTGACAACAGATAAACAGAAATTACTTGTTGATTGGGTCTGCCAGCACCAGAATACAGTTTCCAGGGAGACATGAGCACCAGGAGGAAGGATGGGAAGACACAGAGCACCTCTCCACGGTGTAGGCATGTAGACTTGACACAATCCATGGATAGAACTCCACAGAACAAACTGTCTGATCACATCAGTGGGAATAAATAGATGAGACCCCACCACCCAAACGATGCAGAGCAGGACTAACCCTCCACTCAAACAGGCCACCTGACTGTGCGCCAGAAAATTGCTTTATTCTTTCAAAATCTTCTTCAAAACCTGTTCCTGGTGCCACAGCTCCAGGGACACAGCAGCCCCAGCTGATAAACCCAGCAGCAGGAGCACATCGCCCCTTGGCCTCACACCTCACGGCTCCAGGAAAATTAATAGGAAGCCTGAATCAAGTCCTTTAAAAATGAAAAGGAGAGCAGAGCTCCAGGAAGCTGATGGCAACACTGATAATGAAAACACAAAGACATTTCATTTAAGACAAAAATTCCAGCTTGTTTGGAACAGGAGGGAATTCAGCCTGCTCGCTATTGCTCTGTTCTCCCCCCTCTCCTCCCGTGTACCATCAGCGCCTTCTCTGCACGCTCCCAGCCCTTTGTTCAGCCCTTAGAGCTCAGTCTGGGGCTGGGGACGGGAGATGGGGACAAGGGGACATGAGAGCTGGTGCCAGGTTTGACAGCTCAGCACTTTGGGGCCGGGCTGCCAGGGCCTGGCGGGGAAGAGCCGGTTCTGCTCTCCAGCCACCACGCACAGATGTCAAATGGCTGCGGAGCGCGGAGCCAGCCCCCAGATCTTAATTCTTAAAGGATTAATTGTTGAGATGAGCTGCACTTCAGTACAGAACGAGAGAAGAGCTTTTTCTTTTTAGCATCGGCGCTGCTCCTCAGAGCCTGGATCTGAGCCATCCCTTCCCTCGCTGTTTGCCCCTCCATTCCCGGAGCCATCTTCGCCTGCAGTGCCTCTTGCATCAACAGCCAGGCAAGTACAGCTGGGAACTCTCCCAGGGCCCATAACTTCAACTGCACACAGTCTCCTGCTCCAGGCAATGATCTGCTCTGCTTCTTCCTACTTCAGCAGCTCTTTCTCAGTACCAAGAAGGACAATAAAACCCCCCAACTCCATCTCCCCAACCGTGATCCTGAATGTTCTGCATTTGTGTCAGTGCCTTTGAGTCACGCAGGAAGCGTGGCCACGAGGAGAGGGGGGGCTGCCAGGCAGAGCCGAGGACTCGCAGTTCAATCCACCTTGCCAGCAGCAAAACAAGAGCATAATTCTTACCAGAGCACTTCAGAGCAGGGGCACGGAACACCAAGGGAAATGTCACCATGACTGGGTGCACGAGGTGAATGTGACCCTCTAAAATTAGCAGGAACTCGCACATCCCCTTTTTAGTGCTGCAATAATTCTCCCCGAGTAGGGAAAATAAAGACTGGAGCATACGGTTTCTATCTGTGCTGCACAGAAACTGATTAAAAATGCTAACAACCATGATTGTCCAACAACCAGGAGCTCCCAAGAGGCTCATACACACAGATGGTGATTAGTTTGGGATGGCCAGAACAATCACTAGTACCATGTTGCAGTAACACCCACAGACTATCTGTCACAGTCCCAGGAGACACTTAAAGGCTGTTTACTTCATACAGTTAACTTGAACCATAAGCTTTACAAGCCTCTTTGATACATTTTTAATCACTCTCCTCATAAACCTATAACATTTCCCTGCACTGGTACATGGTTGGGCTCTGTGTATCACAAACTCCTCATCAGGCTGTAGGGAGGATGATGGTGACATTCCTGGCGAGCCCACCGTGTCACTGCTGCCCAAAGCCCTGTGTCACCTCTACCAGAACCCACCATGTCCCCACTGCCCAAATCCCCAGGTCACCAGTGTCCAAATCCCCCATGTCATCACTGTCCAAACCCACCATGTCACTGCTGATCGAACCCACTGTGTCATTGCTGCTCAAACCCCTGTGTGTCCTCTGCCCAAACCCAGTGTCACCTCTGCTAGAACCCACCACGTTACCACTGCCTGAACCCACTGGGTCACCACTGCCCAAATCCACAGTGCCACATGAATGCCCAAACCTACTGTGTCACCTGTGCTCAAACCCCTGTGTGTCCACTGCCCAAACTCACCGTGTCCCACTGCCCAAACCCAGTGTCACCTCTGCTAGAACCCACCACGTTACCACTGCCTGAACCCACTGGGTCACCACTGCCCAAAGCCACCGTGTCACCTCTGCCCAAAGCCACCATGTCACCTCTGCCCAAACCCACTGTGTCCCCACTGCCCAAGCCCAGGGCTCCCACCAGGTCCTGGGCCCCCCCTGCTCTCCAGATGGATATGATCCAGCACAGCTCTCCCTGGCAGTGCCAAAATCAAGACATTGATAGTGGCCATGTAACAAGTATTAAGATGGTTAAAAACAGTCAATTGTTTATCTTTGAAGACTTCCATTTCCCAGATTCTCTGTGGCTCTGGGTAAGTGAACACTTGCACTGAGGCTGGTGCAGGGCTCGGGAGGGGTTTCTCTGTTAGGTCCAATATCCCGAATGTTTCCGAGCACTGTGTGCATTGCTGCTGCCAGTACTGTACTTCTTCCAGAGATCATAATCTTTCTTTAAACAAAATGAACAGTTTTGTAATTTAAACCTCTCAAAGAAGAATCTCCAAACAGCAAAGCAGCCCTGCCCTCACCCCCCAGGCAAACTGCAGGGTCCGGAGGCTGCAATCCATCTCACGTGAGCAAACAGGGCTGTTTGTCCAGGCAAAGCCCCGAGTGCCAGTGGAGGAATTAATCACTCCTAAAACCTCGTCCAGAGGCAGGGCTGGGGAAGCAGCCCCAGACACCAAGGCTTAGCTCTGTCAGGGCAGTGATTGCCCCCGGGAGCTGGTGCAGTGAAGTCACCGGGAAAGCAGGTTAATTTACAGCACAGGGAGATGTGGGGCACGGGCTGTGGAAAGCCACTTCTGCTGCCGCCCTCACTGGTGTAAATTTAAATAACTCCCACAGAGAAATCCAAGATTCACACTGAGCAAATGTTAGTAGACTCTGCTTCTCCTTTGTTGTCAGTTTTTCACCTTTAATTGCCTCATCTGTTTGGAGAGAATATGTACGCACAAATGGATTTTTTTAATGTTTCCTTTGCCACCTATAAAGTTGTTTCTGCTTCTGTCCCTTACCCGTATGAGATCACTTCCCACCTCTGGGCAGTATGAGGTAACCTGGTTTAGAGGTCTCAGTACAGATCTCAGAGACTGGAAAGTCATGGCTTCACTTGGGGAGGTTCAGTGAGTGAAAACAGGATGGGGTGTTAGTGCCCTGTTCAGAGAAGTGGAACGAAAATATTGAAAAACTGAGAGACAAATTAAATGTGAAGGAATCAATCAATATACGACTCTGAAAATTTAAAATCCTACAATACAGAGGTGCCAAACACCATTATGGATAGGGATCTCAGCTGTTGTGTTAGTGGTGAAAATAATTCTTTCTTTGTAGAAAAATTGCACAAAATACATAGTTCCAATAGGAGTTATCTTAATACCAGAGAAACTTCCTGTATTTATTAAAAATACAGATTACTTCCAGAATTTGATGCAGATTTTGAAATTTTGCAAAACTCAATTCTATGCTGTTGGGGAGCTTTGGGTGTTTCATTATCTAATTTTAAAACATACCACAGACCTGTAGCTAAAAGCAATTAAAAAACGCAAGCATAGGAAATTTCCAAACATAAAGAAACACCAGACAATATTTGTTTTCACTTTATTTTTGCTTCTACTCACACATTGCCAATCTGAAGTGTAAGAATCCGTACTGGCATCTCCATAGCATTACCTGTCAGGAAGATGTCCAAGCCTTTTTTTATCTCAGCTTTGCTTTTTAAAGCCTCGTGAAGACATTAGATGATATATTGTTTAATTTAGCATCCCACTGGCTGTCCAAGCCAGCCTTTTGGAGCCACGGCAGCTCCCACAGTGAGTGTGGGGCTTGCACACCTGGAGCTGCAGTGGTGTTGGGACCTCTCACACTCTGCAGCTCTGCAGTTCCTCTTCCTTATAGACCCAAGATCCCAAACGAAACCCAAACCCCCCTGAGAGCAGACCATGGCTGGTGTGTGCAGAGCACCCACAGAGTGCTGGGCCAGCCCCGTGCCCGTCGCTTCCCTGTGGGCTGCTGTCTGTGCATCCATCTGTTCCCGTCCCCCGAATGGGGAGGTCATGGCAGGCACCGTCCTGGTTCAGCACCTACCGAAAGCAGCTCCTGTCTGTCCCTGCAGATCCAAGGAACGTTGCTCATTCAAGAGTGATGGTGGCACCCAAACTCAAGGAGCCCTGAAAGGTGTGAGTGCCACAGGAAGGCTGTCGAGTGGCTGTGAGCCCCTGTCACACTGGAGCTCAGTAATTCCTGGGGGTGACCAAACTCGTGTTTGGTGTAAGGCAGCAAAGCCACAGCAGGGTGAACACAGAGCCCAGAGCAGCCAGCCCTGCCCTGTGCCTCCACCACCAGGCCACACTTCCTCCTCCATGAGTCTCCTTCCACACTACACCACAGCTCTGGGCCCTGTGTGCCAGAGGCAAATATTAACACAGAGAAACTCTTCTCCACCCAACTTGCATAGCTGGGAACGTATTGCCCAACCCAGCAGCCAAAAGGAGAGCAACATGATTAATGGAAATGTGCCTTGCTTACTTGTAAGCGCTCTACTCCCCCACCCACACACAGACATAAACTTTTACAGCTTTGGCTACTTAAGATCTTAACCAGATGATCTGCACAGGGTTATAAACCATGGTAAGAACCCTCAGGCAACAGGGGCCCTGCATTAGCAACCACTCGGTATTGAACAATTAGATTGATACTCATCAATCATTTACTTGAAAAGAAGAAGAAAATATATTAAAAGGGACTGCAGGGGATTTATCTTCCCATACTGATAAATTGTTAAAAATTAATGAACTAGAGCAACTCTGACGGAAAAGTAAAGCAAACCCCCCAAAAACCTCAACCACCACAAAATCCCCACAGGCCCTCAGAAAGCTCTTAAAGGGGCTCCTATGTTAAAGATACTTTGTCCTCTCTGGCCTGATGGGCTTTTTGCTTTTGTTTTCCTGTGAGTCTGGTAGAGTTGATGATATTCTCCATCCACTGGTCTTTCCCTGGTACTTTGCATCCCAGGCACAGAACCACTTTTTCATTTGTTCCTGGAGGAAGGGAACAAAGGCACCACAGTTTGCAATCCCCGTTCACCAACCAGTTCTGACCTGCATACGGGCACTGTTCTTAATTTGGCAGAAGGCTATTTAAGAAACTTCCCACCCCTTTCTATCCTTTAAACTGTCAAACCCTGCAGCACAGCTAGAGCCACGAAATTCAGCAAGGTGCCCAAACTTTGTGCAATACAAAGCTCCCTGGCAGCTTACAAATAGCCCGAGGGCTGTGCTGAGCTCACATTAAACAGAACAGATTGCAGCTGCCTCCCCATCACACAGAGTTGTGGGCACGGAGATCAGAGGTCCCGTCAGTCACCGCTCCACACAGGCCCTGCCACTCTGTTTGCTCTATCTCTGCCTGTGTCATTGCTGATCATCAAAAACATGTTCATTTTATTTCCCTTTCATCTGACTCAGGCGTCCTCGGATACAATAATAAGGAAGAACTGATGGGGAATGCTGTCCCTTCCCTGGTGCAAAAGGAGATCATTCACAGCTGCTTTATTTCCTTGTCTCTGCTGTTACACTCAGGAATGATGCTGTTTTGCAGGCTCCAGAACATGCTTTGTTTGGGGAACTCTGTGAGAACTCTGTCCACGTGCCCTCGGCCCTGTTGAGTACAGCACAGAGCAGAGCAGATCCCGGTGCTGGGGCTGCTGACTCCTCAGGGCAGAGGGATTGCTGGTGGGGATATGGGGGTGTGTGTTGTGGGCAAACTGGTGACAACATTTACGTGCTGAAAGTGCCAGCCCATGTTGACAAAGCAGAAACTCATGCTCCTGCTGTTCATCCCTTTCATGACTAAAGGACATGGGGGGAAAAAAAAAACTAAAGGAAAACTAAACCAACCAACCAACAAACAAAAAAAACTCAAGGGAGATTTTTTTTATATTTATCAAACCCAAAGATTCAGTTCTGAATACGATTAGGAAAATAAAGGGGTTTTTAGATTGAAAAACAGATACTTGTAGTCACTCCTGCTGGTTTTTTTCCACTGAAAAGACACTACCATGCCAAAAAAATACCCATAAGCAATTCCTTTTTCATGATAGAATTCAAAACACTGAAATTCCGTATTTTTACCAGGTAATAGTGTTTCATTTCCAAAGGAAAAGAAGTAATGAAGTTGTGTCCAAAATGAAATTAATCCAAATACAGTGAAACCTATTTACAATTAAAGAATGTTTTTCTCAGTCCCCCTTGGATTACGCTATAGGCAAATACAATTTGTCCTTCCTGCTTCCTTGAATGGAGTTTCTTCTACAAAGGCTCTCTTGAGAAATACCCACTCCCACCCTCCCTGCGTCCATGGCAATAACAGGCACGACCCCCAAAGAATAAACATAAAAGATCATGAGAAGGATTCAGATTGAAAAGGGAATTAAACCCCCATGTTTGCATGTACATACGTGTGTCTGTACATACCAGCCCATGTGCACTGAAGGACACAAAGATTGATTTAATTTTCAGCTGCTCACAGATGGTAACTTCCCATCCTGGCTCCCATGAATCATTCAAGCCTTCCTCTGCAGCCTCCCAGATAAGACTGAAGCGATGCAAGAGGCCTTGAGCCAGCCCCTTTGCACACAGGTGAAATCCACCTAAATTCTTCATTATGTAGGGGAAAAAATGAAGCCTATCTAATAAAATTAATAGCAATAATAATACTTTGCATTTCTAAAATGCCTTCCAGCTCAGGAACTCAGGGCTTGATAATTAATGTCTCTTTAATTTTATTTCTATCGATTAAAGATCCAGCGGAACAAAAAAAAGAGTCTATTAACAAAAGCTAATGTGATTTTCAGTAGGAGCTGGATACGGGGAGGAGCAGTGCTCCTGCCATTCGGGCTGCACAGACAGACATCTAGACAGTACATATGTCCATACATTCCCTAAATTAGCACACCCTCCACTCGGCGGTTGTTCGGGGAAATTAGGCGGTTGTGTATAACTGTAATGAGGTCATACAGGGTCTGATCTCCACTGGGATTTAATTAACTCTGAATCTTATAAATATTGTGCTGAATTATCGTTAAATTTGCATAAAGGTTAGAATCAAGCTGGACCAGCCCCATTTACCAGAGAGGGCTGAAAATAAAACCTCGGAGTAAAGACCCTTTAAACAATGTTTTTGTATTGCAGTACAGCCTTGTTTTGATCTGAGACTGAAAATATATTTAAGGGGAAGGAAAGCTGAGAGGGAGGGGAAGAAGGAGGCTATATTTCAAACAGACTTTCTAGATAACTTCAAACAGACTAATAGAATGGTGGTTTGCAGCCCAGAGATAACCCGTTCCTCCAATGGCCTTACACTCAGTAAAAGGAGATGGTATCAAATATATACACAGTTATCAAGAAATCTTTTCCTCTTTTTTATTTTTATTATTGAAGTAATGCCAGACGTAAAATACCATTGCCAGGCAGACCAGAATGACAAAAACTGTAAAGGTGGAGGCACAAGCACTAACTCTGATCCAGGGGAAAGCAGGGCTGTGGCCTCCTTTCCAAAAATTCCTGCTCAGATTTTACCCAAGCACAAGCCCCACTGTTTCTGAGGAGAACGAAACGAAGATGACACAAGAACTGCAAGATTTGTTACCATTCCCAGCCTCCCCTACATCAAGGCCAGGTTGGATGGGGCTTGGGGCAGCCTGGTCTGGTGGAAGGTGTCCCTGCCCATGCCAGGGAGTGGAACAGAATGGGCTTAAAGGGTCCCTTCCAACCCAAACCAGTCTGGGATTCTCAATTAATTTTAAACTACTGTAGTCCTAACCAAAGCATTTTGGAATGATGCAGAGGCAGCAGAGCCATCCCTAAGTTGTTGCTTGGCTACTGAGGCAAGAGGGATAGAGCTGGGAAAGGAGACAAGGCACAGCTGTGCTGGGCTGCAGGCTCTGGGCTGCAGGGGCAGCCAAAGGGCAGCTGGAAGGGCCACAGGTCCTTCCCACCCCTCCACCTCCTGTGCCAGCGTGCTGTGGCTGGTGCTTTGTTTGCTTTGAGCATGTACAAACGGCAGCAGCTCCTCTCAGGGCTGCACAGCACCACTGAACTTCCACTCCAGAGCCATGGAATTCCTGGGCAATATTCCTGCTCGCTGAGGCTCACCCAGCAGCCCCTCGCCAGCCAGGCCAGACTAATCCTCTGTCAGCAGGACCCTGCTGGGCCGTGTCTCCGTCCTCCCCTGCAGCAGTGCCACAGAGGTGAGCCAGCCCACGTGTCCTGGCCGGCCCGTCGGACAGCCAGGGACTGGAGAGCTCCATAAGCTCCAGGTGAGGTTTTCCTCTCTGCCAGTGTGTACGGTGCTGCTCAAGAACAGCTCTCTGTGCTGATCACAGCCCCTTGGATCTGCTCAGTGACTGTCCCTCAAACCCATCTGGCACCGGTGTCAGCCAAGGCGTGTCACAAACGGCAAAGCAGAGCTGGCATCCCAGATGTCCCCTTCCCACCCTCTGTCCCAGGGCATGAGCTGGCATGGGCACATGGACAGAGGAGGAAGGGACAACTGTAGAAATCCCTGGATGGATGAGGCCATCTGGAGATGTTACAGTACCTGGAGCAACCTTGCTGAGTGAGGTGATAAGAATAAAGCTCCCAGTGCAGGCCAAACCTGCACTGGAGGTTTCAGACAGGTTCACCTGGGCTGGATCACATTCCTTTAGGTTTCACTTTACCTGGCACTGCACTCAGAGGACATGCTGGAGCAATGGGCTCTTTCATCCCTTGCCCTGCTACATCTCTGGGTGGGGAATGCTTTAGAAATGACTTGAGGTAACCTGCTAAGGAATGTGTTCTATAAAGCAGCTGAAAAATGTAATTTGAATCAAAACATGAACAAGAAATAAATTTTGTTAATTAGACTCATCAGTGAGGGTGCCTTACATCCTATGGCAGTTCCATGGGAAACAGCCTTCAGCAGGGCCCAGCCAGAGTGGGTCACAGAGGTTACCATGAGAGGACAAGCACACCAAGGCCCACCCTGGGAGCACAATTCACATAGGAGGGGATGACTGGAATGAACTGGAGGCAAAGACCTGCTCTGAACATCAAAATGTTTGACTTCTCTCACAACGTAATTCTCTTCATCAAGCAGCACAAGATGGAAAACCTCAAGGAAAATGAGTGTGTAACACTTGTTCTAGGAACTGTCTGTGTGACAGCTGCAGCCTCACCATGTCCTTCTATTTCCTTCCCTATGAGTATATCAAATACTTTTAAAAAATTAAGAAATGGGAAACATAACAGTTTCTGAATTAATTCTGCACATCCAGAGTCACGTGTAAAGTGCAGCATTAAGAGACATCCATAAATATTCACCTGAAGCAGAGCTTTACTTCCACAGCCCCATGGTTTGTCAATATGCCTCTTTGCCAGCTACAGTTCTGCACAAAGCAGTGAAGTCACAGACCAAAGGAAACTCTTTTGAACTTCAAGAAACCCTACAACACTCTTCACTCCCTGCATGTGTTGTTATCACTATTACAAGGCAAAACTGTCATGCTTATGGCACATTGTGGCCAGAGACCATTTGTTGCTTTGTTCTGGGAAGTGGCATTTAAAACTGGTACTTTCCTCTTCAAACGTGTTCTTCTCTTGGGAAAGTCCCCTAAATGTGTGGTGGGCGTGGTGATATCAGGTCAAAGATTGGACTTGAGGATCTTGCAAGTCTTTTTCAACTTTAATGATTCTATGGTTCTACGATTCTATGACCACTGAAGCTCCAGCTTCAACCTGTCCTGTGCTCTTCCCCCAGACTTGTACGAGGGAGCACTTCTCACCTCCTGGACTTCTCCACAACTGAAACCTGCCCACTCTCATGGGGAAAATCACTTTGTCTGTGCCCAGCTCTGCTCTCCTGCACACTCACCTCTCCCCACACTCCTCACGAGCAGCCACCATTGTAGGGAGGCTGAAGCACTCTGCCAACACGGGGCTGCGCTGAGCAAAACCCATCAGCCTCACACCATCCATGGCCAGAGTGGGAAGGGATTTTCAGGGGACAGTCAATTAAGCAAGGAAAACTAGAAGGTGGAAAAAAAAAAAGGAAGTCTTTTCAAATATAGGACTCAAAACTAACATCTGGAAATTTCCAAGGTCTAAGGAAAAACAGCAAGAGCCGTTCAGCTACATTTGCTCTGGCCTCAGCCAGCTCCCTTTGCTGAGCTCCGTTGTCATCACATTTCACATTATGATGGTGTTGTGAACTACAAAGAAAACAAGAGAATTGGCAAGTCAAGTATTTTGCCAGCTTTTCAGAGAGAAAATGCATCCAACTGAGAGGTGCTGATTCCACCTACCTCACAAAGCACAGGCTGCTGCACCGACCATCGGCGGGGTGACTGCACCTTCCCCTCACTGCTAGCTCTTTAAAATACCCTTGATGACCTTAAGCCTCACTGAAATGATAAATTAATTTTAACATTACTGGATGGAAAGGGCCAACTGTGGATGGAGATAAATATGTTATTTGCAGTGAAGACAACAAATTGCCTTCAAGAGAGTGGACAGAGAAGAAGAATGAAATCTAATCAATTTTAAATTGGAACATGTAATCCGGCTGGGATTACACAGGGATGCAGAGCACTGAGAGGCTGGACTCAGCACAGCAAGAGGGCCCTGCCAGACCTCATTTGCACAAAGCTCACACTGAAGAGCAGCTGCTGGGCATCTCCTACCACGGCCTTCCCAGCCTGCCCAGGCAGGAGTGGCTCACCCTCAGCTGGGAACGTCCAGACCAGTTCAGTTACAGGCACAGGCAAACACAGAATCATGGAATCATGGAAGGGACCCACCAGGATCACTGAGTCCCACTCCTCTACCTGGCAGACATAATTTCACTGGCCCAGGACTCCACACACCTGGGCCAAGTCAGCTGATATTGCTGAGCTCCAGGCCCCACACCCTGTACAAGCTCTGATGCTTATGTGACCCCAAAAACCTGGCAGGAGCAGTCCACAAACAAGTAGGATAATTTTCCTCTGGTTGAAGGGCTCTGTGGGCTCTCACAGGGATGGAGGAAGCACAATCGCCCTCCCCATCACCACCCTAGGACCTTCACACCAGTCTCCCCAATTATATCCACACTACCCAGTAGGACATCATAGAGAACAGATCATTAAAGAAAATAACCCTTTTTTTTTTTGTAAACCTGAGGATATTTTAATTTGCATTATTCAGTGATCTGGTTTCAGGCTGCTCCCCAGACCAGAGTCACCACATGGGGAAGGGTGGCAAGCACTGGGTCAAGCCCCATCTGAGGCACCAAGGGGGTGAAAGTGTCACAGCAGCTCTGCTGTCACAGCCAGCACTGGGTGTGCCCAGGGCCTGACACAACAGCAGCGTGCGAGGCACTCGGGTGAGAGCTGTGACAGACCAGAATGGTTCAGAGATGGATGTAACCGGCTCTTCTGACACCCCGAATCCATGATTCACTACAGCAACGTGGTCAGAGCTGACGCTGGGCTGTTTAGATGTCTCTGTTTCCCAAAAAGAAGCCAGACTGCCTCTTGTCTGTGGAAGAAAGGGGGGAAAATGGAGGCGAGGGGGGATAAGAAGGAAAGACAGCACATCTTGTAGGTAAAAATTGTGTTGCTTAGCTTGGAGCTAACCCCTACGACATACATTACTGTCTTTCTGTTCAATCAGTGTTCTGCTACAAGAATCAGTTACATTCAATCATCTGAAAGAGCTATTAAAATGCTGATAAAAAATTCATAAAGTAACACACAGTAATGAATCAGGAGAATTCAGTAAAGTGAGACCTACCCTTAGAGCAGGGCAAGAATGAAGGTGAACGATCGTTTGGGCCTAGCGGGCATGAAATACCCTTTTGGAAGATGAATAATTCTGTTTTGGGCTGATAAGTTGAACTAATTTATAATGCTGTTTTAGGTCCACTGCTGAAATATTTCAAATCCCTCAACTTTAAAATGCATTGCCTGTCAGAAACAGGTCTCTTAACAGTTTCCTCTTAACATTTTTCAAAATGTAACCTAGACCAATTTGCATGATTTACTGCTTTATTGTATTATACCGTGCATGATTTAAAATGGGAAATAAAATTTTTAAAAAAAGAAAGACAAGGTGGTGTGGAAGAATTGCTGCAGAAGAGATGCAATGGTTTTTTAGATCTCTGCACAATACACAAAGGTGCTTTTCCTGCTCTGGATCAGGACGGGGAGGCAGGCAGCCTTGTGGGAATTCAGCAGTGGTTTGTCACAACAAAGCCCAACTGTGTTTGCCTGGAGTGGCTCCCACCGTGTAGGAGGCTCCTGGTTCCCCATGGTGTTGGCTGAAGCCACTGGGAGCTGAAAGCAAAGAGAGCTGGGGGCCCCCAGCATCCCTCCATGTGCTTGGTGCCTTGTGAGTCTGCGGGGATCAGGATCAATTTGAGCTCTGCCGGCTCCGAGGTACAAGGCGTGACTTGTCTCTCTGCAGGTGCTTTTCTCACAAGTGGGTAGAGTCGCACGGTTTCCCAGCTGACTTCTCAAGAGTCAAGTCTGAGAGCCTGAGGGAGGAAAGGCAGCAGCAGCAAAGCCATCTCCTCTCTGCTTTCACTTAAGAGATATTCCTCTGAGAGCGTGCGACTCCTGCAGTGCCACGCTCCTCCCTGAAGGGCTCTGTAATTGCACACAGGCTCTTGGCCAAAGCATTCCCGTGCCCAGTCCATCTGCACTCCAAAATATTGTTCCTAAGCCCCGTGGGACATGTTGGGGTGGCTGCCATGCCACGGATGGTGGCAGCCTGGCCGGTGTGGGTGTGGGGTGCCCAGCCTGGTGCTGCTGAGCTGGGATTGCTCCCCAGAGCTGAACACCAGGAACCCCTGTCCACACCAACCCATGTGCCTTGGACAACAGCCTGCCAGGGAACCTAAACCAGATCCAGTAACACTCCAGGACAGAGGTGGGTGGCTGCTTTCCCTTCGGCATCAGGAAATGTCTGATGGAATAGGTGGACTCCTTAGAAAGCAGCATGGTAACAGGGATATTTACTCATCCTTGAGTGAATGCCCCCAAAGAAGTCACCTTGCCACTTGGTTCCACTCATTCATTTTACAAAAAACATAAACCTTTGCCATTGCAATTGTGAGGACTGCCATTTTAATGGGTTCTTTCCCACTGCAGATATTTGCCCTCAAAGCAGGAAAGTAAAATGGTGAACACGTGCAAAGGGAATCAAGACGTGGTGCACTCCTCGTTCCTCAGCTCAACCCCTTAGCTCTGACCCCAGCTGACTGCAGTGGACAGTGTCAAACTTCTCACAACACCTTGAACTGGGTTTGCACAGCTGCTTCACAACCTACAGCTCTAATTTCCTTTCTCACTGGGGCTAGAAGCATTCATTCCCTCTGAAAATGAAGTCAATGTGTTTTTTAAGTTGGAGACTGAGGACAGACTGTCCAATTCATTTCTAACTCCTAAGACTATATTGGTGTGACTGAAACTGAAGAACAAAGGCAGATACCCTCCCCAGCTGTAAAATAAGGCCATGACTCTGAAGGGCACAGAGTTGTTCATTAGAGGTTTCTACAGAAAATATTAAGGGCACCAAATGATCCCACCATTTCCAGCTTCCCTTTCAAGTGATTCATCTCCAGATCAGACCTGGATTCAAAACCCCATCATTGGAAGGACCCTCATTACCTGTGATATCAGCACCATCCAGAAATGTATCCTTTACCTCCTAATTAGGCCAACAAAGGAGGGCTATTAACAGCTAATGTAATACAAATGCAGCATTAGGGATAGAGACTATTGACCTTTTTACTCCCAGAGATCTATATACCCCTTTGTTCTGCTGAACACAGCTCCCCCTTGTCAGGGCATCACTGCTAACGGGAATATAATCTGTTCTCTGATTGCACACAGGCTTTCCTTGTACTCCATTAGAAAAATAAAGAAAGAAGTTATCTGTACATCTTGCAATGAGAGTCCCTCCTCAGCTTCAGTGCATCCCAAACTCACAAAAAGCACTGAAAGCCTGAATTTTGCTAGTACTTGTCCAAGTGGATATGGCCAGTGCTTCATACCACACAAAATCTGCCTGTTAGTAACCTCAGATGACCTAGGAAGACTAAAGAATAATCCTGTGTGTTTTCATACACTCTGACTTTCATCAGTTGAAATCTTGGAAATCATATATGTATTTTTAGATACAATTGAGATCACCAGTTGAAAAAAAAAAAAGAGAAAAAAACTCTCAAGGAATTCCAACTCTACATAATATGTGATAATAAGGCTGTTGTAGTGAAGGACTCTCTAATCGTGTATTTATTCACCTGCTCCCTATTAGGCAGAACTGTTAAACCAGCACTTTGTCCATCAGCACTTGAGAGCTCCAAGCTGAGTGTGCCTCTTTCAGAACTGCTGGCACCAGTGAAAGCCAAATTCTGAGACCTCTCTGAATAGGACTTGCATTGTCAGGCATGTCTGAGAGCCCTGCCAGAGGTGTCACAGCCCTGCCACCACCTCACCTGACAGGAGTCCTATGAAAAGACTTCAAAACTTGGAAAAAAACGAAAGGGGGAAAAAAAAGAGAGGCAGGAGCGGGGGAATGCAGGAAGGGACATCCCTCACCTGATACTTTCCTCTCCTCCTCACTTTATAAAGTTAAACGCTGTCTGAGATTTATTGCTGTGAAAAGGAAAGTTAACCACATAATCAATAAAAAAAAAATCCAATTACAGTCTATGGTGGAGCAACACTGCGTATAATAAAAGTCTCACTTCCAGGGCCCTCAGCCCACTCGGCAGCTCAGTTATGCAGGGGAGATTAAGTCACAGGGCCCTGAACATGAAACCAGCGGCGCCAGGCTGGGCTGGAGCTCCCAGCAAGGCAGGGAACGTTTTCCTGCCTCTGGGAAGGGATCAGGAAGCACAGGCACTGCAGTAAAGCCTTGCTGAAACCTCCTAAATCAGCTCCCAGCGAGCACCACCGAGTGCTGACCAGCCTCCCCTGCACCCCTCCCTCCCTGGAAAGGCATTTCTCTCAGTTTAGGTGATTCTTTTCAAGGCTCGTAGGGGCATTTCTCCCTTTCTTTCCATCAGTCACCATCCATCCAGGTGGAGCTTTTGCTACCTCTAAGAAGTATTCCCAGCAAACCCATTAACTTGGTTTCAGACACTCAGACAGCCCATGCTGCAGTTGGGACTGTGATACGGTAGATTTGGGGGGTAAATTGTGCAGCTCTAAGCCAGAGGAGAAACCGTAACTACCTCATTTGCAGAGCACAGAAGGGCTTTGTAGATTTTAAACCTGGCTCGGCCCCCATTTATCACAGGACACCGAGGAAATCAGAGCTTATCTCAGTTCCTCTCCTTGTACCAGAAGGATGAGACTTTCAGTGTGAAATAATTTAGTGAAATAATTTCATATCTATAAAAAAATGCACACTGGTATCACGCCATGAAGAATGATTTTAAATGCTGAAAGCATCAGGCCATAGTTTCATATTTTTTACTTCAGGATGACCACTCTGCCCCAGCTTCTGGCAATGTGTATTTTATTTAAATTGGGCAGGAACAAACTGACAAGAAATACTTTAATTCCTGGTTGGGGGGGGAGGTGATGCCTGGTTTGTGGTGAAATCAGGATGACAATGCTGGGTGGGTCCAGCTGCAGCACTCCAGGACAAACGTATCCCTTCTAAATTTGTGACTACATTAGAGTCAGAGGATTTCTAGGACATCAGCACTTTGTGTCAGATGACCCTGGACTTTTTAAAATCCAGAATTAAATCCTAAATCAAGATTTACCTTCCATGTAACCACTGCTTTAGTTCTCCTTGATGTGGTAGGAAGAGTAGCAGCACTGGGACAACCTACACATGACATAACCTTGTGTTTTGGCAACACCACATGAAAGCTGAACTTGTGACTTGTCCCATGAAGTCACTGGAGAGGAGGTTGTTCACACCACAGGATGATACAAGACAAAATGTGATGTGTGTAAGAGAAAACTTCTGCTAAACCATGCAGAGCAGAGATGTGAGGGAGTAGCACGAGCAATCAGAGCAGTTTTAGCATCCCAAGGCAACACTGAACAAGTCAGAGAAGATGACAATGACCTTCAAGCTGGGTAACATCTGAAATGAACCAGTTTGCTTTCAGCTACACCAGTATCAGCCAGGGCACAGCTCCCTCAGCATGGAAGGGAGCAGCAGCGTTGCTCTGCCCCAGGAGGCAGCAGGGCCCTGGTGCTCCTGTGGGACAGACAGGAGGGGACAGCAGCTGCCGATGTCCCCAGCCCTGAGTGCCTGGGGAGCAGCCCTGGCACCCTGTGCAGTCACTAATGATGATCTCTGCCACAAACTGGCTCCTGGTCTCCTCACTGATCATCTGTGGCTCGGATTTGTTCTTAAAGAAGAAAACAAGGAAAGGTGCAGTGGACATGGGGACAGTATAATTTCTTTTCTGGATTTTAGTCTAATCTTTAGTCTAGTTTTAGCCCTAAAGAAAAGGCAATCACCAAACAAAGCATCTGATTTTTCTCTTTATATGGGTTTTATCCCCCACTATCCATGTTGCAAATGATTTCTGGCTAGTTGAATAACAAGAGAAGTTCTTTCTTAAACAGCGTAAATCAGTCACTGGTATAAAAAGCTACTGCTGGGCTATTTTACAGAATAACTTCCAGGAGTGGTGGATTCTTCACGGAAAACAACTGGCACTGCATCTGCACTTCAGAGCTACTCCCAGGGTAACAAACAAAACAAAGCCCATCCAGAGAGGTTCTGTTTTGATTTGAGATTCATTCCTGTTTGTACTGCTGCTCCTGTGCTGCCATGGTCCCACCAGACCCAGCTGCAGATGAACTGCCCACGGGACAGCTGCCAGGCAAAGAGCACCTCTTGCTCTGCAAAGGCTTCCCATGGAAATTCCTCCTATGGCCCGGCTTCCCAGCTCTGGAAGGCTGCAGGTACCAGAAAACATTTCCTCCGAGTGGGAAGAAGACAGGAAGGGAGTGACAGTGTCGAGGCACAATCCAAACATCAGGCAGGAGCAGCACTGCAGCACCAAGGGTGTTATCTGATACAGTCTCCCACAAACCTCGGGCTGTGCCTTCTCCTCTCTCCTGGGCAGTTCTCCAGAAAGCTGCAGCAGCACCTTGGCAGCTACTGATCACCAGCCCAGCCTTCCTCTCTCCTGGTGCAGGCTGGGCCTCTTACCCAGGTTTTCTGAGAGGAACAGCTGCCAGGTGAGCAGTGCTGACTCTCACTGGAGCATCTCGGCAGCACCGTGCAGGCTGGACACAGCCACAGACCTTCCTGGGATGCCTGAAGGCAGAGGTTACACAGTGCCCAGGGATCAGGGATGTGTGGAGTGATGCCATGATGCTTTTTTTGCTTTTTATATATACCNATCCAGCACAGAGAAGCATAAAAGCACAGAGAAGTCTTGGATAAACTTTGCTGGACACAAGAGCTGGTCGGGGGAAAGGGGATGAAGACTGGGGACACAAGGGAATTCCATCCACGCTCGGGGTGGGCTGAACCCATTCCCTGCTCCCTGACACCCTGCCAGTCACTGCCGCCTTGGGAATCGGAGCTGCCAAAAGCACTGAATCTGTGTCTTCTTTGCACTTGATAGCAGCATTCTTGGATGCAAACGTTAACACTTTACCCTAACCCAATTAATACCTAGTGTTCAGTCACAGCACTGATTAACATGTTGTTCACAGTGATTAAAACATTTCTTCTCCATTACCATACAGTTAAATGCTTGGAAGAGAGCTGCACTTAATGGGATACAGGCAAGGCTGCAAATCATGGCTGTCACACTTGGGGAGGGGAAGGAAAAATCCAGTCTTTTTTCCTGCTTCTCCCTCTTCTTTTAGAGTTGCTAATTAAGGGCTGACTTTTTGGGCAGAGAAAGAGGGGGGTGGAGGATGGGGAAAAGGAACTTTAGGTAATTGAAAGAATCCAATTCATGCAAGTGCCCGACTGGTGCTAACCTACATCATTAAAGTTGCCAGCTAACAAACATCAAACACAGGCCAGTATTAATGAAGCAGATGTATTAATTTCCGATTTCTGAGAAAGCTCAGCAACTGGCTGGCTCGCCAGCTTCCTCTCCCTCTCCCTCCCTCTCTCTCCCTCTCTCCCCATCTGACAGCACTATTAATGATCTTTAATGCCCCACAGGCACTAATGGGTCCCGCTGGGAGTCCAGAAATACTGCAATTTGTATTGAGGATTTAGACATAACAAAAAAAAAAAAGGAAAAAAAAAAAGAGCCCTCTGCTCTGGGGAGCAGGCGCTTGATCAGTCACTTCCCCCTGTGGAATAGCACAACAGAATAATAAATGACAGCTCTGCGATTAAATCAAGCCTTCTGCTTTAAGTGCCAGAGAGTGTGTGATTGTCACTAACAATCTACGGCTTGTTAACACCGCTGGGCTATGAGCAAACAGCAGTCAACACTCCCCACCCCCGGAATGGAGGCGGGCTACCCATTACTTCATTTATCCAGCTCTCTATCCTGAGGGGAAACAATTCCCTCTTGGTATGGCTTGCGGGGGGAGGTGTGTGGGGTGTGTGTTATTGTTGTTGTTTTTAAATAACTTTTGTTATTTATGTATTGAAAACCTGAAGGGAGAAGTGAGGTGGGGGGAGAAAAAAAGCCATCTGCTGCCACGTTCAGTCAGGCAATTACTCCTGGAATATCCCAGTGCAGGATACGACCCATGCCCTGCTCATCCCCTGCTCATCCCCACCAAGCTCCCAGGCCCGGGGAGCAGCGCTGGGACCAGGCAGGAATGGGAAGAAGGAGGGATGTGTGTCCCTCCCAGCACTCTGGCAAACCCCGCCAGAATCTCCCTAATTTTAGCAATGGTCACAGCAATCCTTTTGTGTTGTTTAGTTCAAGACAAGTTGGGTGTCTCTGCCTTCACCCCTCATCCATCCATTAAGGTTTAGATTCTGCTCATTTCAGCCAGCAAAGCAAACCCAACGGGCCTCGCATGTGAAGCTCCACTTGGCCATGGATGCTCCAAGTGGTAACAGCAGACCAGAAAAGCCTGGCTGGTACGGTATATACCCAGAGCCCAAGGACCTCCTCCCATTCAAGTCAATCCCCAAACTCCCACCGAGTTCAAAGGAAGCAAGCCTGAGCCCCCAGGCTGTTTCTGAATGTGCCAACAGCATGAATTATCTGAGCAGGATAATTATTTTTCTTAGCCAAGAGGCAAGGTATCCTTCTCACGGATACAAACTTCAAATATCACCCCACTGTTTCAGTTAGAGAGACCAAAGAAAGGCACAACAGCTTCTTATCATGGAGTTTTCTGTTCAGATGGAAACATATCAGGGATAAGGCTTTAACTCTGACATTGGCTGTCCAGACATTTTCATAACACCAACAGCATTTGGAATTTCCTCTGTGAAATTACTCATATCTTAAACATTGTAGATTTATGGTTTAGGTATAAAGAGACTTTTTGACTCTGTCCAACAGAAGAAAGCAACAGATGGAGAGGAGGGCTGGGCAATAAAAAAAAAGTCAGGAACATCCACTTTCCCCAAAACAATTCCTTAAAAATTGGCTTTTATATCTGCCTCCAGATGAAATGGCGATGCTGATACATGCAATTTAATTATGAAGTACTTCTAGATGGGAATGGAATGAGTCAGAGCTTGGGTTTTAAACACTGCTACCTGAAACTTTCCTAACTTCATACCCAGGCTGTTGATTTGACAATGCAGATCGGTGTGCCCGAACCTTCGACGTGCTCATACAACACACACAGAGCCATTTATTATGTTTCTCCTCTGCTCTCAGAGTTAGGCAAAATACCCTGAAGACCTATAATAAACTCATGATTTCTTGGAGGAACAATTTAGGTTATTTTTAAATGTAGATCTTAAAAGTTGTAGGATTACTGGATGGGAAGGTATCAATCAAGTGATTCAAAATGTCCATTCTCCTTAAGTGAGTGATGTATCTTCTTTCTTCTTGCCTGTCTTCTCCTCTTTTCTGTGTCAGTCATACATCCTGGCTGCTATTCACACTTCATTCACAATCCTCTGTACCTATAATCTCTGTTATTTGGCTGTCGACTCCTCATGCCTCATTAGGCATGTTTGACACCTGCACCTAATACCTTTTCACTGGCAGTGCAGGACAGCTTTTGACAAGAACAGATATTTTTCCACAATAGCTTTAAAGAAGGCCTTCCCAGTGTGTACCTTGTGTATTTTATGGGGTTAATGTGATTTTCCCCCCTCTTATTCAATAAACTTACATCTTATTCCACTCTCCTTGTTAGACACAAGCGGATTTTCTTTGTCTTGGCCAAAAGGATGTGTGCACGTGTCTGTGAGAGGGTGAAGCAGCAAGAGCCAAGCAGCAATTTGGGCCAATGGGGCCTGCATTAAGTACCCAAATCAACACAAATGTCTGCACGTCTGTGTGTCTATTTTAAAACAGTATAAACCTAATTACACAAGATAGCTTTTCTATATATAGGCATAGATGACATTACTCCTAAAGAAAACCCTCCTATTAATTTGACTTGAACTACTTAAAATAGAGCACTAAATTACGAGAATTCCTGGACTAATAAATTACTGTACCACTCAAGAGCATGAAACAAATTCTTCTGGGACTGTAACTTGATTTGTTAAAGTGCAATGAGTGGTTGCTCAATGTCATAAATGAGTTAAAAACATGTGAAAAGCTCCAGGGTCAGCACAAGTCAAACATGATCCTCCATGCCACTCATTTAGGGAGGTTAGTGCTAATTGAAGAGAACCCCACCAGGCAGTTCCAGTCCAGAATTAAAGGTGCACACAAGCTGTGTGAGGCTGGTTTGGGCTGTGGCTGGGGGAGATGGGGCCTGACACACCTACAGCAGCCTGGCCAGACAAATCCCTCCAGGTACCAGTAAATACCCAACAGGTCTGGAGGCCTCAGCATTTCCAGTGATGACTAAAATAAGAGGATAAAGAGGCATTCCTCCCTTACGCTGTTTTTTTCATTCTTATTAGAATGAAAATTGTGAAGGACAACTTGGTTTTGGCTTGGCTCCTTTCCCTTGCAATTGAGCAAAGCTGGAACTGACTTTTCAACAGCATTCAGCCTCTCTGTCAAAATCCAGCTCTGTGCTGTAATCTGAGAAGAACAGCCCAGTGCTACAGGGAGAAGGATTCCACCCTTCCTGAGTCTACACAGATTTGCTGGTACCTTCCCTACCTGGGCTGGGTGCTCTAGCTGAGGGAACCAGGTCACATTTTCAGAAATAGTGAGTCCAGCAGATGTCAAACAAGATTTTCCTGCAGCTGTTTTGCAGTTTCCTTTGGTTCTTCAGACTAGATGAAAGGAGTCAGGATAAAAGCAATCTGAGCACCTTCAGCACACCACAAACTCGAGACCAGGGATGCACGTTGCCTTTTCTATTTTCTCCTAAATTATAGCTCTTTTTTTGTTGTTTAATTTCTCTTTCCAGTTCAATGCCAAGGCAAATGTGAGTAAAGGTTGAAATGGCAACATAATAATAATAATAATAATAATAATAATAATAATAATAATAATAATAATAATAATAATAATAGCAAAAGAATAAGCCCCAGGAATCAAACATAATGATTCCAGCCCAGTCCCTCCTCACACCGTGTGGCCGGTCCTTTAGAAGACCTCCCCTGCTATGTTCCTCTACAAAGGAAACTATCTGCTTCCCACATCTGGCATTATATTTGGCTGTCCTCACATTAAAATTAAATTCTGATAAAAATGGGCAGAAAGGCACAAGGGTTAGTAGGAACCAGCTCACAGCAGTATTGATGAGAACAGCTTGCAGCTGGAAGCCTGAGATAACACAGTTTGTCAGAACGCTGTCACACAGCTGCCTGCATAATGAGGGAAGGAAAAAAAATGCTCTTTCATTTGTTATCAGTCGAAATCTCTAAAAGAGATGCATCATTTAGAAGTAGCCTGACTAATGGTCAAGTTCTACAGGGATGCAGATGGGATGTGGAAAATATTCCCCACCAGCAAAGCCCCAGGCTCCATCATCCTTAGCAACTCGAGCTGCTGCCAATGCGAGTGGACAGGCCAGCACGTACCTCTTGCTGTATAAAATGGGATCTCAGATGATGAGCTGGGGTTTTAAAAGGTGCCAGTGGTAAAATCCAGTAGTTAAAGTGATTTTGCTAGGACTGTCACTCTCATGCCTCTCTTAAAAAGCTACACACTTAGGGCATAGAGTCTCTCTTCATTTAGGATTAACTCAGACTAGTACAACTGGAGCAAAATCACTCCTAATTTACACTGCTGGCAGGGAAGGCTCAGACCCATAAATCTTTGGAAATACATAAGGCACATTCTTGCAACATATAAATTTATTCAATTAAAAATAATTGTTTTAAAGCACCATTTTAAAATTAATTTCCAGTTCTGCAGAATTCCCAGTCATCTTTCCATGTGGATCAGAACGGAAAATGAGGATGATGCACCTCAAGAGCTGCTGGAGGTGGGACCAAGGGTCCATCTAGCCCAGTGTCCTGTTGGTGACTACTGGACAAAGACCCAGGGGCACCCACCATAGATCTGCTCATCAGGGGAGCTTCTTTTCTTCCTCACTATCTGCCAACACTCAGTCTGTGACATTCACAAGGGGAAAAGAATGTCTTTAATCAGACATTTCCATGACTATTTTCTTTGGATGGACAACATCAAGGCAGAAAGTCAAACAGGAAAACCTCTCACCAATTTATTGCTGTTGTAAGTCAGATGTCTGGATACCAAATTTGAACCCATCCAAGTATTTCTGTGAGCCAGTTCAGGCTCTGTGCAATGTCACAAAAATAACCCCCAGAGCCTGGAGCACCTGCAGCAGGTGGGGAGGCAGGAGCAGCAAAGGAGAGCAGACTCTCAGCTTCCAGCAGCGACAGGAACTGTGATTTGTTCAACTGGTTTTGACAGGTAACACTGGGTACATGAGACACAAAGGAGAGGGGACATGGCACCAAAAATGCCAGGTATTGATTGTGACCTTTCACAGAGGAACACCTTTGCCGTGTGACCAGTTTCTGTGCAGTTAAAAGGCCAGGCACTGCTGAAGGTATTTTCTCTCCCCTCACCAAATGTTAATCTGCGCCGAGCAGCTCTCAGGGACTTCACAAGGTTCCCAGCCTTCCACAGAAATCTCCTTCAGACTTCCACTGAATTGTGAAAAACAATTCTTATGATTTAAAGGGAGTCATATGTATTATTTCTCCTGTCTCTCTCCATCTCTAAAGGCATCAGGGATGGTTAGGTGATTTTGATGTGTCTCTCCCCTCTCCTTACATCCCTCATGTGTTGCTCATTTTCTCCATTCCATTTGGCTTACAAGCCATCCTCTGTCATGTCCTGTTTCCTGATCCTTTACCCTTGTACTCTGGATTGCTGCTGCACTTCAAAGGGGGTTTGTGTCTCACCAAGGAGGGAAACAAGGGCAGCTCCAGACAACGCTGCACTGACTACAAAGCTGTTTCTGCAGCAGCAGCAGCCTTGCCCTACTCACACGTACTGCACTGGCTTCTGCAAACACTGGGATAACAAACAGCTCTGATTTTGAAAGGCTTTTTTCCTTACCATCTTTCTAGACTTTCTGAAAGATGCATATAGATTTGAGTTCTTTTTATTTATTTATTAACATTTTTGGGCTTCAAGCAATCCACTTATAAAAAGGGAAATTAAGAGGAAAATAGGAAAATGGCATAACTAAAACTGGCTGTGGTTAAAGAATGACAATTTAAAAGCAAAAAACCAAAAGCTTCATATTAAAGGGAGGCAAAATTAATAAAATTTCTAAATCATTGAAATAGCAACACAAAAATTCCTTCCTTTTAATCACATCTTGCAGATACTTCCATGTAAGTCCCAAAATCATGGTATTCACCAGATTTTTGACCTCTCCTTTACCACAAATGATGCCCTGACTCTACAGTACCTTCCACTNGTTCCCCTCACCAGGGAGTTGCAGACTGCAGTGAGTCTCCCCTCAGTCTCCTCCAGCTGAACAGACCAAGTGCCTTCAGATGCTCCTCACGTGGCTTCTCCTCACAGCCCTTCACTGTCCTCATGTCACTCCTCTGGATGATCTCTAAAGTCTTTTTTTTATATTGTGGTGCCCAAAGCTGCCCCCAGCTCTCGAGGTGAGGCCACCCCAGCCCAGAGCAGAGCAGGACAATCCCCTCCCTGGCCCGACTGGCGCTGCTGGGCCTGGTGCCCCCAGGACAGGGATGTCCCTCCTGGCTCCAGGGCACTGCTGGCTCAGATCCCACTGGCCATCAACCAGGACCC
>VZTH01010362.1:363512-406709 GCA_013397815.1 Aleadryas rufinucha
AAAAATGCCAGGTATTGATTGTGACCTTTCACAGAGGAACACCTTTGCCGTGTGACCAGTTTCTGTGCAGTTAAAAGGCCAGGCACTGCTGAAGGTATTTTCTCTCCCCTCACCAAATGTTAATCTGCGCCGAGCAGCTCTCAGGGACTTCACAAGGTTCCCAGCCTTCCACAGAAATCTCCTTCAGACTTCCACTGAATTGTGAAAAACAATTCTTATGATTTAAAGGGAGTCATATGTATTATTTCTCCTGTCTCTCTCCATCTCTAAAGGCATCAGGGATGGTTAGGTGATTTTGATGTGTCTCTCCCCTCTCCTTACATCCCTCATGTGTTGCTCATTTTCTCCATTCCATTTGGCTTACAAGCCATCCTCTGTCATGTCCTGTTTCCTGATCCTTTACCCTTGTACTCTGGATTGCTGCTGCACTTCAAAGGGGGTTTGTGTCTCACCAAGGAGGGAAACAAGGGCAGCTCCAGACAACGCTGCACTGACTACAAAGCTGTTTCTGCAGCAGCAGCAGCCTTGCCCTACTCACACGTACTGCACTGGCTTCTGCAAACACTGGGATAACAAACAGCTCTGATTTTGAAAGGCTTTTTTCCTTACCATCTTTCTAGACTTTCTGAAAGATGCATATAGATTTGAGTTCTTTTTATTTATTTATTAACATTTTTGGGCTTCAAGCAATCCACTTATAAAAAGGGAAATTAAGAGGAAAAATAGGAAAATGGCATAACTAAAACTGGCTGTGGTTAAAGAATGACAATTTAAAAGCAAAAAACCAAAAGCTTCATATTAAAGGGAGGCAAAATTAATAAAATTTCTAAATCATTGAAATAGCAACACAAAAATTCCTTCCTTTCAATCACATCTTGCAGATACTTCCATGTAAGTCCCAAAATCATGGTATTCACCAGATTTTTGACCTCTCCTTTACCACGAATGATGCCGTGACTCTACAGTACCTTCCACTATTACAGCTCTGAATAGAGCTATGCTGGCTGCAAGAGCAGTTTTAGTGTTTTATAAAAAAGAAGGAAATACCACACAAATTTTTTAGCGTTGTCCCCTCAAAAACCTCTTCCCTCATCTACTGCACCCTTTTCAGCCTGCACCCAGCTCACTGAGACTGGCTTTTAAGTTCATACCCAGATGGGGCCTCTGGGCTTGCCTTTATCTACAGACCTGATGGAGGAAGTGGGGTGGAGAACTGGGAAATGGGATGTGGCTTCTGCTGCTGCTGAGCTTCACTCTGCTCACACAGGAACCTCCAAAGAAAGGGGAAGGAGGGACATCTGGGAGGTGTGTGCAGGGTCCTACAGGCTTGGAGCGGGGTGCCAGGGACACGGCGCTGCTTCTGAGTGGGAAGGGACCCCCAGGGATCACCCAGTGCAGCCCCTGTCCCTGCACACACACCCCAANTCACTGACCCTGCAGAGTCAGCAGGCACTGCCCATCCAGCACAGACGTGCCCTGCTCCATCTCCCAAGGCACAAATTCCAAGGGCAGTGTGAGAGCTGGAGCTCCCAGGACTGTGTGAGTTACTGTCCTGGGCATTCTTCGCTCACATGGAACTTCTCTCCCTTAACTCTGAGGTGTGCTTCTCTCCTTGGCGAGCGCAGTGCTTGTTAACATCACCGGGAGAGCTGCACGGTGTGTAGGTGAGATTTAATGCTCCAGTGAGCTCCAGCTCTCACTCAGCCCCTCATCTGGGGACACAGACTCCCATTCTCTCCTTTTGATGCTGATGTATGTTGCTTTGGGGACCAAATGTTTGAAAATGGGAAAGGAAAGGCACACAATTATGAAAGTTCAATTTTTTTAAAGATGATATCTGGGAGTTTAATCCACCTTTGGCATCAATACTGTGATCTGCCTGTAAACACCTGCCCAGCACTGCAGTCTGGTGGCCACCCACTGCTCCAAGTAGCCTTTGGGTGAGCACAGGGCAGCAGAAGCAGGACTGGGATGGCACTCTGGCTCTGCAGGAGTGCTGCAGAGCATCAGGGAGAGGCTGGTCTTCCTTGCAGCTCCCTGAGGATTATGGATTAGGAAAAGGGAAACCAGATAAACCCTATCTCACTTTTCTCCCCTAGGCCATTGTACCTACTACTGACATTTGTCAAAAGTCTGTTCTGGGAAATGCAAAGATTCTCATAATGCTGGTGAACCCTCAGGTTTTGAGCAGTAACCTGTCCTCTATCCACCTGATTTTCAGTAGTAAGCACATAGGTATTAGCATTGAAACTTGTCTGTTCAACCTGCGTGACACCCCACCTCCACACCTCTGCCCTCTCTGCCTCACAGCAGAACAAACCAGCTCCTCAAAACGTGCCCACCTACGGCTGGAGAGAGCTGGATGCTCTGCCGCTCCACAGCTGGCTCCTGTGGCAGCAGGAACTTCACAGAGCTCGAAGTTACCTTGGCAGCCATGATTTACAACAGTATTTCACTGAATCTAATCAGAAGTGTGAATACTCCCCTCCTATCTGGCACACATCGTTGGCGTTCTAATTATTCACACATTTTGGCAAGCATTATGGTGTTCCCCTACCAAGCTCCTAATCCCTGCAGATCAGTTAAAATAAATGAAAGAGAGAATCAAAAGGCACTTAAAAATTCAACGATTCTCTAAATGGGTTTGAACAGGCTCCAGATTATCAGTTGTTGCAGTTGACTAGCACTTAAAATTAGGCCCTCCCCTCCAACACACCTCACATTTCCCCTTCTCTTTTAAAGGAACTGTCTGCTAGTCCCTGGATTCCTGGATGTACCAAAATGTCTAAATGAGTAAAAAAGGAAAATATATGCACATCACCTACATTCAGTATATAGTGCAAAACGTCGAGGTTGGTAGTCTGAATGTGAAGCTATTAACTGCAATGAGAACAGCTCCCAACATGGAAAACAATCACAGAACATGCTAAATCGGGATAGTGTGGTAAACCCCAAGTTTTCCTTTAGTTATTTCTGTGTGGCAGAAATATCCCAACACCAGGGAATGAGCTGCTGTCTTACAAAAGCAATGTAACGTTGAGATCCATCCCATTTGCAGTCATTAAAAATGTATATTCTTAGTGCATGTGAAATATCTGCAGAAGAGCCCTCCTCTGTGCGTTACCCTGTCAGGCAGTTCTCTCTGTCCATGCAGACATTTCCTAGCTCTCTTCAAAGGCACCTGAACGCTGCTCCCAGTCCTTCCCCCTGGCCAGGCTCTCCCCTCCCAGGAAATCCACCTTGGCACAGGCGCCCCAGCCCTGTTTTCCCTCCAGCCCCCCGAGCCAGCACTACCCCTCGCCCTCACCCTCCTCCCTGCATACAATTTTCTGCTCCAGCTGCTCTCCGTGACCCAGTAAGCAGAGCTGGGAATAAACTCTAACCTCTCCACTTCAGGTAGTTTAGCATTTAGGTCTCAGAGCCAGCTTTCTGCTGGACCCTCCGTCACTCACACACATCCACATCCACACACTGTCATACTTTTATATTCCACCGAGTTGTTTCTCAGCCAGGTATTTATGAGAGAAAAGGCTGCTTTATACTGCACAGTTCTTTTCCTTCTCCCTTACTCGCTCCCAGGTGCCTTGTATAACTGTGATGCTTTTGTTACCAGCTCGGCATCCTCCCAATACAAACAGCACCCACACATGGCTATTTATTACAGACTCCGACCATTGACGTACCTCTGTGTTCAGAGGAAACACCAAAGGAGTCAAAATGTTGATGTTTCACACGTATGAAATAACACAGGACAGGTCAGCACCTCGAAATGACTCGTTTTTAGGTATCACCATGGAAACGGGCCAAGATAAATCTCCACATTACAAACACCAAGGGTCCTGGAGTGACTCCTGGTAAAATGCAGAACTGAAAGGAAAGGGGGAATGCTAATACACACATATGTGAAGATTCTAATAAAAAATGGATGTTTTCACGCTTATGTGTAGTTGGCAACAAGGAGAGGCTAATTTCTTATGTGGTGTAAATCAATATAGCATCATTAGGCTCATCAGGATTGTGCAGATTTACACAGAATGAAGATCCCTATCGTGGTGTTCTCCACTTCCACTCGCTAGGAGAGAGCTGGTCATGCATCAGTAACACAGCAGTTCTAGTTCACTGGGAGCTGTGAGCCTGTTCTAGAGGACAGGGAAGAAGGAAAGCAGAAAACATTGGGAAGATGAAGTGGTGGAGAGGGGAAATGTGAGTGAATGACTGACATGAGTGTCTGAGGGCTGCTCCCGTGTGCACAATCTCCTCGGAGCTCTCCTAAGACAGCCCAGGCTGGCAGGTCTAGTTGAACACATCCACTCAGTGAAAACAGTTACTTACAAAAATGTCACTTTCTCGAACACTGAATGCTTTGAAATCAGACAGTAAAGGCATTAACATAGCCATACATATTTACAAGTAATTTAATTATGAGGTCAAATACTGCTGGCTATATCTGTCAACTTCCATGTACATATTTTGATTAATCAACTATTTTCTATTTTTATTTTTAACATTATTGTTTTATACTCATCAGAGGTCCATTGTCGTAGGCTCAACAGAGCCAGAGCATTAAAGCAGAAGCTTTAGGCACTGAAGACTTTGTTCATAAGAGCCTCAAGGGTATATATGGGTTTTATGAATTCTCCACCCCATTCCCAAGGCTGTAGCACATCCTTGCAGCCTCTGGGGTGACTTTGACAAGAAGAAAAGCCAGGGAGTGACATGGGGACAACAAGGAACAAGTGGCAATATTTAGAGGGAAACCACATGGAGGGAGGAGGGACCAAGTTCCCATTATTTTTACCTAAAGGCTCCATCTCTGTGGTCTTATTCAAATTCACTGCAAACAGAGTGAATTTGGGAAAAAAGTAGTTTCTTTTTCTCTGGTCTTCAAATGACATTATTTTCCTCTTGCATCTTGCATAAGACCAGCAACCCTGCTGAAGTTGGTGTGCATGCCACATTGTGCACACGGGTTAATCCAAAGGCACGGGGTTGTGTGTCCCCAGGTCTGGTATGAATTACTGCAGAACAACATTCCTCATTTATGAGCGCAGTCAAAACATTAAGGAGATTTAAATTTTCTTTTTAACATGCACTCACCTTCAGTAGACCCCTTCATAAACTTGTTTTGGAACGATTTTTCGATTGTTAGCAACAGAACAAAGTTATCTAGAATATGTCTGCATTAAGATTGAACCTCAATAGATTTCTAGATAAGACAGATTAATGACTTGTATTTATATGGCAGCTCAAAGTGTTTCACAAATATTGATGAATTAAAGCCTCCTGACAGACTTCCAAGCAGGACAATGTTAACATCCCCTATTTACAGATGGAACTGTAAACTCTGTCAGGAGATATTCAGAGATTAAATTATTTGCTTAGGGTCAGAAAGTCACCAACAGCCCTCTGGAGTCCCATGCTGCTCCCTCACCAAAACACACCAGTCACATGAGGAGTGATCAGCCACAGGCACAAACATCCAGAAACCCAGACTCCACTCCATGGCAGAACCAGGGTATTTACAGGCTACAAAAATGTTAGTTCTGCTCTTGTTTTTCCTCATTACATCCTATTTCGTCTGCGAACAAAAATAAAAAGTAAACAAGAACAACTATCAAATAAATAAATTCCTAACTCCGGCCTGCTGAATGGCAGTTGGGTTTATTTACAACCTCTGCGCTGGCATCAGCAGCAGCCCATGATCTGCCCTTCGATAGGATAAATGGATGTAAACTGGAAAAGTCTATAGCTCATAACAGATAATGGCTTGTACCTTTAGTGTCTTAAAGCTCGGCACCTTTATGTCATAAATGATTCCTTGTCTAGCAATAATGGTGTGTAACATGCTCTCAGGGAGAAAAAGGAGGAGAAGAGGAAGGAAATAAACCACGGCGCCATTTGACTAAAAATGCAAAAGTGTTCACTGGATGTGTTGCAGTGTCCAGTGGGTCTGAGCCATTCTGGGATCTCCCTTGGATCTGGGATCTCCCTTGGTAGCTGGCAAACAACAAACAAAACCCTATCATCAGGCTGGACACGGGGCATTTCCAGCACACATGTGGTTCTTTGCCCATCTGTGTTTACTTTGCAATGGCTTTGGTTACCTGTGCACATTCTGAGGTGCTGTCACCACTCTCCCCTGCTCTATTCCTCAGATTGGCAAAGGATATTAAACCAGAGAGAAGAGACCTCTAGTCATGGCAAAAGCTGCACAAGAACCTTACACAACACATCTAAGCATAAACTTAAAAGTGACTGGTGTGAATCCTGCTCTGGTATAAGCTGAAACCACACAAGGAAACCAAACATCTGGGCCCCATGCAGCGTGAATCTATGTGCATGTGTTGTTCCTGGCAATCCTTACAGTTTGAGATCTGACAGAACTCAGGGCAATGCACGCACTCTTGCGTGGCAGCAATGGAACAGATTGAGAAAGAAAAACCCCAGAAAGTTCTCCCAGACAAAACTCAGGAGAGACCCTGGGATATGCATTTCCTTGATGATTCCTGCAGATTGCAGAACTCAAACCAAAGCTACCTCGGCCTCCACGCACCTGGGACAGCACCCAGAACCAGGTTCCAAGGCTCTCCTCTGGTTTGTCTGGGGACAGTTACTCTCTCTAACTTTGTGTTGCCAGGGCAAAGCCTCGGGACCTTCCCACTGCAGCTATTGGGCCTCTCCTAGAATCACAGAACCACAGAATGATTTATGTTGGAAGGGACCTTAAAACCATCAAGTTCCAACCCCCTTCCACTAGACCAGGTTGCTCCAAGCCCATCCAACCTGGCCTTGAACACTTCCAGGGATGAGGCAGAGTTTTGTGAAAGATCCTCAGTGAAGGAATCCCTTCTTCAGTCACAGCGGTGCTTTGTGCTCAACAGATGGGCTTGATTATAGACATGGCTGCACTTTCGGACTGAAGTTACAGGTTTAAAACGCTGCTTGCCTTTCATTCTATGTGGTATTTTCTTCTCTTCTTTTTTAACTTAGCAAATGCCATGGTGCACTCTCATTTTTGATTTTAATAGCTAAAGATATGCACGCAAAAAGCATCCTAATTACTGCTTTCCTGGCAGACGCAGCCATTTCCTTGGGTTTTTATTGCCATTAGTTTTCCTCACCGATTTATCCTTAGCTACTCTCTTTGCATCTCCCTCGCCTCCCCTGAGCCCTTTCCTCCTCGCTTCTCAAGACTTGTCAGCACGCCTCCGATCCCCAGGAGAGATTGAAGGCCTTGTAAAACCCACTGCGCAAACAAGCATTCCTGTTCATTTATCACATTTAGCATGCGCACTTCCACACTCATCAAAACCAAGCCTGAGCTCGCTAAGTCATTTCCCTCTCCCAATTACAAATTAGTCCATTAGGCTGTCTGCAGTAGGCCCTCTGTTGCATCTTGGTAATGGCTTCTGAGATTTCCATCATAATCGTAATGGCTCCCTGTGCAGCCATGAGGGCAGATGGAGGCCGCTCGTGGGTAATGAGGTATCACACTACCAAAGGGCACAGCTCTGGGCTCATTATTTAGTCTTGGCTGTTTTGTGAAAACAACAACAAAGGTAAAATGCTGAAGGGAACACTTTAGCATATTAAATTAACACTTCTTGAAATTTCTCTCTGTAAACATGCCATATTTTTTCTTTATGAAACATCCCATGTGTCTGAGTGTGCGACGTGAGGGAAGAGGGAGGAGGGAGACGGGACCAGAGCTGGCGTGTGCTGCCACATCATCCCCACAGGCAGAGCCTGCGCTGCCACATCATCCCCGAGCTGGGGGAACGCCAGGACGGCCCCGAGGAGCTCGGCGTGGCCCTTCCCCACGGTCCAGACTGAGTGTTCACATGGGAGCTGCTGAGTACCAGCCTCCCCAGACCATCTGAGCTGCCTCTCAAAGCGCCATGTCCGAGGGCTGGATCTGGGGAGGTGGCCTGACTGGGAGTCTGGGATCAACTGCTACCGCTGGACTCGGCACTGTGGCTGTTCCTGTCACAACATCAGCCAAGGCTGGATAACGTGGGATACACCCAAAGCTGGGACCATCCCTGATGAAGCAGCACCCTAAGAAAAGCAGGGAGTGCAGCCCAGGGCCCCGGCACCACGGCCCTGCTCACACCCCAGCACCGAGGGATGCGGGGCCTGGCAGGAGGCTCATTTCAAAGAGAGAAGTAATGTTCAAGACAAGCAGGTTAAAATCAATATCAATTAGACACTCTTTGAACATTGCTGCTCTCTTTAGATTTTGTCTGTTGGATGTGAACTGTTGCTAATTTGACTTTGTTCCCAGTGGCACAATAGTGTTCAAGATACCAAATCCTACTGCGGGGTTGAAGTTAGGGACAGCTAAGACCAAGGCTTTCCCTTCTTACTGGAGCTGGCCTTAATTTGTTTCCCCTGTGAATTTTTTCTTACCCATCTGAGATCAGGAGATTATAAATATGCAAGTGGTAAAGCCAGAGGTAGAGCTTAATGTGGGTGAGAGAGGAGATGAGGAACAGGAGCAGGGAAGGGACAAGAAGTTTCTGTCCCTCTCCCTCACACAGCTTCAACACCATTACAAGAGCAAATCTGCAGGAGAAGGAAAATGTCATAAATGTCTGGCACCACGTGGAATTTGCCTAAATGTCAGCCAACCACACCCAGGGCAGGGGCAGATCAGTCCGAGCAGGGAGGGAATTTTGCACATCTTATGTCTTTTGCAGGATGAATCCCCGCCTGTGACTGGAGGGCTGGAGGTGTGGCTCCCACTGGGGGAGGCAGCAGCCACCAAAACATTTAGATTACTTTCCTCAAGTCACTGAGCAGCAGCTCCTGTGCCCCTTCCTGAAGTCCTGGTGGCACCAGCCATGCTGTCTACGCCAAAACACATTTTTAGATGTTAGATAGCGAGTGAATATAGAAAAACACCTTTCACGTGTGAAATACTGTTTGGATAGGAAAAAGAAAGCAAGGCAGACCAGTGATTCTGTGAGATAAGAAGAGTGCAAATCCAAAGTTTGCAGGCGGACTGCCATCCAACTCTGCTTTGGTGAGCAGTAAAACACAAATTTATGAGCTGGGTTTTGTTAAAGTCGGATATGGATTTTTGAAAATGAAAAGGATGGATGGGAGGACGGCAGTGAGACATTTAATCAATGTCATAAAAATGTAACATTCATTGGTCTCCTAAAATGAAATTAATAATCTGTGTAGAAGTATCATTAGGAGATAAGTGACATTTTTAGGCTTTGATTTGTAACTTGTAACAAATCTTACTTCCACATATTTCAAACATTCTTAGTGATATCCATCTTTATTAAAACATACCAAAACCTTTTCACCTCAGCTAGAGTGGCCCATCAAGCATTTTTTCCCCAGCATAATATCCTTAAGTAAAAAGACACATTATCAGGCACAGACTTTGCAGTAATGAAGGCAGGAAGAGACATGCTCTGTACCATATTCAAATTAAATCAGGGATTTCAATACTCCCTGATTATCAGGGAGTCTTGTCTTTCACTAATAAATTTCTCCTTCATCCCAGGCAGAGGCTTTCTAAGCTCTCTGTGAACTGATCAGACATTTCATTGTGTGCAAGAGGGCAAGGATAAGGTGTGTGCATGGGGGGAGAGGAGTGTGGGGCGGGGGGATACAAAATTAGGCAAGGCTGCTCCATAAATGATTGGAGATATCACATGAAAAGGCAGCCTTACAGGAACACAGATCTGATTCACACGGCTGCTGAATTTAGAAGGATTTGGGGGAAGGAGTAGCTAATATACAGAGGTTTATTCTCCTTACATTTAACATCAAGGCATTTTGCATCCAAGTATTTTCATACATTTTAATGGAGCTACCCTTGATTTGCTCCAGGTAATTGAGGTGAGAAGCTGGAGTCCAGGGCATGGATTATTAGCACAGACCACCTTTCAGCCACAGGGGAAGGTGACACCCTTGCTCTGCCCTCTCCCCTTCCCACGCCTCTTTAAAAGGGCACCAAGAAAGAATTTTTTTTTTTTAATTTTGCAACAGAATCACAATCAAGTTGTGCAACCAGGAGAGTTTGCATCTTTTCTTCATGAGCCCCTGTCAAGCATATTCTAATTAAGCTGTTTCTGTTTTCATTGTGGACCAAGAGGAGGATGACAGCAGGGAAAAGTTGGTGAGAGTTATCACCGCGCACGTTCAGAAGTTACAGAGATAAAGGACAAGCCCCTCGTTGTGGCTGTGACAACAACAACAGAGAGAGTCCCTGCTGGGGGCCACGTGCTGGAGCCTGGCACATCGTCCTTGCCTCAAAGAGAATACAGGATGAGCAGGAAAGGGAGATAAAGGAAGGATCACAATCCTATCTACACACGGAAACTGTGGCATGGAGAGATGCAATTCTTTGCCCAATATCACAAAGCTGCTCTACATCAAAATCAAGTGGTGCACCTAATTCTCCAACGTCCCAGTTAAGAGCCTTAATCAAAAACTGCTTCAGGGCCTAGAGAGAATTGTCCTGTATATTAATTATCCTTTACATTTAAAGAGTCGCTAGGAAGGTGTTCTTGTTTTTACTCCTAGGCCAACTTCCAAAGGGTCCCACTTAATAAAACATTCAAAACTTCACCAGGGATTTCTGGCCAATTTTGTTACCACCTTTGATTCTATTTGTGTTCTTCCATAATTGCTCTAGCTCGTGAGAAAAGGACGTGTTTCTTTTATTTATACAGCTGACTCTGTACAGATTTAGTATCCACGTCTCAGGGAATTTGGTGACACTATTACACTGTACCCATGTCCTGCTCTCACCAGCCCCATTCGGACTCAAACTACCAACTTAAAATAAAATATCTGATCACAAATGTGATCTGATAACAAACAGGAACTATCTGACCATTCCCAAATATCAAGAGGATATTATTAAACATCTCCAAGGACTTTGGGCTCCCCAGTTTTACTAAGAACAGCCCAGGCTGCAGATCTGCAGGTCTGACCCTGTGCATGGCCAGGAGTTGGACTGCAGTGACCTCCTTCCAACTCTGGATATTCTCTGATTCTATGATTAGGAATTATTCTGCTCATACATAGCAGTACACATGTACATGTCTGTAACAATCACTTTCACACCTTCCCCCCTAGAAAGCCTTAGACTGTCCCTCGCCTTCACAGCTTCTGCGTGGGCTCACCTGGCCACGACAGGAATGTCACAGATATCAGAGTGCAAACACCAACTCCAGAATGTCACAAAGGGCAGGCAGCTGCCCTGGCTCCTTCCCCACCTCTGAAGTTCCCCCTATTGACAGGTATTGAATACAATGACTTGGTAATTCCCACTATATCCCTTTATTGTAATTTTTGCCTACCTTGCTTTTCACTGAAATTATTTACTGAAAGAAAAACACAAAGGCCCCTCCCTTTGTGAAGGTTAGGTCTTTGCTCAAGCCCACAGATTTTAACCTCATAAATATTCCCAGCTATAAGATCTTATTAAGAAGGTATGTCTCCCAAGAGCATAAAACCATCAAGCTGTAAATTTTATTTAATTTCCCATGAGATTTCCTAGCCTCATACATATAATTAGAGTGCAGTATAGAGCACTTTTTGTGTTTTGTCAATAAATCACTAGGGAACAATCAACGTTTAAGAGGACAAGCTTTAATGATTTTTCAGACCCCTAAGCAATCATGCCTGCTACAGTGGCAAGCTGGTCTTTAACTTTCTCTAACTAGGATTGTGGACTGTAATGTTAGAGAAGGTCCCAAACACTTAATCCTATTAGACTCCGCAGCCCAGACAATCATAGCTTATACCCTGGGGACATATTGATTTTGATTTGGTTGACAGATAAGACCAGCCAAGCTACTGTAGGCTATGCTTTATTAAGTGTTTACAAATTAAATATCTTAAGGTCTGTAACACGCACAACTCTGCGGCGCAGGCAGCTGCAGGTTGGCAATTACCTGTGCAGCTGGACAGAGGAGGAGTCTCCATCAATCACCCAGAGCACATCTGGCAGCACCAGGAGCGTGGTGTGGGCCAGAGGCTCCTCACCCAGCAGGACACAGAGCTCTGATCTCCACTGCAGCACAGCCTCTGTCTGGGGAGCCCAGATCTTCCTGCAACACTCTGGTTTGTGGCAAAGTGTCTCAGGAATGCCTCTGTCAGGAAGAACTCAGCAGGGTGTGTGTCATGTTGAGCCATGACACAAGCTCTGGCACATTTTTAAAAAGCCACCACTCACCATCACTTGTTTTGCCCTTTCTTTATCTTAACTCACAAACTGAGCATCATTTCGTGCTGCTGCCACAGCCTGTATTTCCTCTGTCTCACTCAGCCTACCTGGCTTCTCTGGGAAGCTCCCCCTGCACAGCACAGACACAAACCATTCTTTCCCATGCACAATGTCTCTGACTTTTAGAAAGACAATCCCATTTTGTGTTACCAAAAAAAAAAAAAGGTAGATATTGGAGATGATTTAGAGAAAAAAATGCATACAATCAAATTCTTTCTTGCATGCAAACCATAAAATAACTTTTACACCTGGGAGAGCTGAATGAGTATATTTCTGATTTGGCATTATTTTACCCTTGACTTTGCACTGATGTCAATGACAGAAGGAGAAAAATAACTGCGGAGAATTGGATGCAAAGAATTCATAAATTTCCTGAAAGGAAATATCTGAAAAAGAGAAATTGCCTTCCCCAGCTCCAGAGTGCCTGGCAGTACACAGAACTCCTTGGGTCAACAGCCAGGACGGCGTTTGTGTCCCCTGAATTACCCTTGTGATCTCAAGTGGAAAGCAGCTTATAGGCACTGAATGCACATTAAACACTCGAGCTTTTCGTCGTATAATTTGATAATCACACCAACTACACTATCAGGCAAGAGTCTCCCAAGTACTTTAAATATGTTAATGAAGCAAGATTTTATCTATAGTCTTATACAGCTTGCACAAATCTATAAATAGGCTTATCTCAGGGTTATTGCTGTTATAAATTAATTATGGAAATGTCAACCAAATCAGGTACATGCCAAAGGAGTAATGGGGAGAGCAGTGATTTGCAACAGAAGATTCAGATACTGGGTGACCTGCACGAAGGGTTCACAGCCCCTGGCAGCAGTCCATGGGCTTCGGGGGAATTTAACCTTGAAGAATACACTTAAAATTGGTTTTCATATGAGTAATTGACAGTGGCTGGAGAAGTGGACTGAATTAGGGAAGAGTTATTGCACTGTTTTCTGGTAGCATCTCATTCCTTAAGCCACAGTTGTTTCTTTTTAGGCACTGGGAGCTGCTGAATAAAGGGGTTGGGGTTTTCTGGGGAAGGAAAGGTGAAAGAATGGAGATGAGGGGCCTTGGTGTAAATTATCCCCTTGACTGAATTATGCCAAAGCCGTGTCTAGGAATGATATACAGTTATTTAAAAGGAAAATCCCAAGAAAATAAAAATCACTGTTTTCCCACTTAGACTTGAATATCTGTTTGTTTTAAGGACAACACCAAAAGTCTGTGACTCCTGAATATTGCAAGAAATTTCAAATGTGCATCTAACCCAAATGGCACTCTAACAAGGATGAAAGATCTGTCAGAGCACAACAGCTACTTAGGTCCTAAATGCCATTTTCCTTCTCCTATTTATTCTCTATACAGAGATATGACCTGTGAACCCCAGCTCTGGGTAAGTACCCTCACTACATCAGCTGCTTCACAACCTGAACAAAAAGGTCACACATGCCCCAAACAGCTAGAATTCAAAAAAGAAACATTCTTTATTTTCAGTAGTTAATGCCTATTATCATTTTATTTAATCAGAAGACAGCCTCAGAATAGAACTTTTTTTTTAATTTCAGCTTTTCTTATCATTATTATAATAGGTTGATACCATTGTTGAGGCACTGATAAAGAAAAAAATAGGACATTAGTGACTGAAATACCACATTATAACGTGCCAGCAGTGCAGAAGTTGAAGCATGTTAAAAGTCTATGTATATGGTCTCGGTTCAGAAAGCTCAGTGCAAAGAGCTGTTGATCATATACAGCTTAAAAAAACCCAAAACTGAAAAAAGAAAACACCATTTTGACAGTGCTTAGCATTGGCAGTGTTTGAGTGTCCAGACCTATTCTGCTACAGCAAGTTTAAAGTTCCTACAGAACTCATCCCAAAGAGCTTGCAAAACCCAGAACACCCTTCACTAGGAACTGAGATGTTATTCTGGGTAGCAGAATGCTGTCTCCCAGCTAGGACCCACTTCTGTGTGACTGAAACACAGATAAAGAGGTGAAAGAGGCTGCTTGTAGAATATCAACTGATCTCAGGGTACTTGCAGACACTTTACTCTTCTGGCTGCATCAATAGAAATGGATTGAAATGCTTTCTATTGCCTGCTAGGACTTGGTGCTCCAGCTGGTCAAATATAGATCTGACTGCAGTGGTCTGGGGGCTCAATATTACAGATCTCTGTCCCTAAATGTGAGCTACAGAGAGAGGCTTGTGCAGTGATCACCAGATCCACCCGTGGTCAGGTGGGTTTGTGTCTCACATCTGCAGCTCACCTCAGACACCTGGGACCAACCACACTCTCCAGATGCTCCACAGAAATGATCAAATTGCTGAAGGATTTACCTCTCTCAGCTGGAGGAAAACACTGCCAAGCAGGCAGAGTCTCCCACAACATCAGTATTTAGTGAGAGTGTTTGGGAGAAGAGGACTGAGATTCCCTATATAACACCCACAATTCAAAGTGGGGAAACAAAATGTCCAAAAACCTGATTATCTCCAAGCGAAATATCCTTGGTTTTCCTCCTCTTATCTCTAATGAAGACATGGACGCTAAGACATGAAAAATAAAAGGTGAATGAGGTAAGGACTGTCCCACAGGCCATGAGGCAGAAGGCATAAAGTCACCAAGAGGCTATTTATGGCCTGTTCTCATTTGGGTGGGTTTCTCCTGAGTGCCACAGGAGCAGCACAGCCCCTGTACTCTGTTTAAACACAGATTCAACCTGGGAACTCTGGTGGAAACAACATTTAAATGATTTTTACATTCCCTTTGGGCTCTCAGCACTGAAAGAGCTTCAACCATACCCCACTCCTGCCCTTGGAAGACAAAAGCTCCAAACTTTGGTTTAAATCCTACAGCTGGGGCAGCTCCACAAAAGCAGGGAACATGTGAAATTCTGCACTGCAGCATCTGCTACCAGTCCTTTCCATTAAAATTAAAAGCTGTATTACAGACATTAAAGTCATATCTTCTAGCTGCTTAATAGGTAGGTAATGGACTCAAATTCTCAGTGAAAAAGTCACAGCGTGAGGCAATTTTCTACAGATGAAGCTTGGTTTTAAGGATCTTGATAAAATGCTTAATATTTCCTGAAAATTAACTTAAAGATTTATAAATGCACCTACTCATTTCACTGCAATGGGGTGTTGCACACCATTACCCCAATCAAAACCAAACAAAACCTGCAAAAAAACTTGTGTGGTTCCTCCAATGCCAGGGTGGGATGCATGAAATAAAGCAAGTGACCTCTGGTGACCCTGTCCTGACTGGTGTTTTACACAGCAAAAGGTCAACCTTCCACTCATCTACAACCTTCCACTCAACCTCTACACATTTCTTTTCCCGTGGAGCCCACAAATCTTTAAATAAACCTCCAAATATTTGTGTGCTTCACAAGAGCATCATGCACGTGGCTCTCCAATGCAGTTCCAACTCCTGGCAGTGCCCCAGGATTTGTGGATGACAGCATGAGAGGCAGCATCAGACTGTGCTGTGATCACTTTCCATCACCTCCTGCCATGGATTTGTGGTGCAGGTTCCAGCTGTAGCTGTCCTGGCAGCCGTGGGACTGTGCTCTTATGGAAAGCATTTGGAGACTAACGGATGATGCAGGATCCAGTGAGTCTGGAAATACTGGTCAAAATATCACCTCATACTCATGATCTCCCCATTTACTGCTCCTAAAATTTTAACTAGGCTGGACTGGGCAGACAGAGCCGTGGAGGGGCTGTGTGGAGACTGATGGTGCTCCATTCTCAATGACCTGGTCACAGCTACTGCTCATAAACAGCCCAGGGAGTGACTGCAGCTCTGGGGCCAGGCCATTAGAGCTTATCCAAAACAGGCTAATGAGGACTCTGCTTACATCCTGGAATTCATAAAACTTTTGAAAGTGTTATACTGGCCTTATAAAAGTGGAATGTGTGTGTAGTGTATTCTAAAGATGTCTAAATGTTCAGTATTGCACATGAGGCTGTGGAAAAAGCGTCTTCCCCCCTCTGTTCTGGCATCAAGCACTATTCATGGATAATGGAAAGCAGAGCAGCACAGGCCATCAAAGCAAAGGATCAGCCTGAGGTTGGGAAGAATAAACTTAATTATACACAAATCTCATGGACAGCATAAGCCTATACCCAGCAGAGAGTGAAGGAAACTGGAGCTTCATTCATGATATCCAGGTGCTTCCAAGGCCTGATCCAAAACCACTGAAAAGAAAGATTTCACTGGGCTTTGGATCACATTTGGAGCATGTACAAGTAGGGTTATGCTGTTTGGGGACATAATGAATAATTAATATTGCCACTGACCACATATCTTCTTCAAACTGGGGCCTGATTGAACAGTGGTCAAAGACTTCTGAAAAGTAAAGGAGTTTTCCATATCTTAAGGTAAGGAGGAATCGCATGGATGTTTATCTAAACTAGGAAAGGATTAAATCTCTTTTATTCTTCTCAGAAAATTACAGGTGAAATGTATTTCCCTTTGGCTCTGGACTAGCAAGAAAAATGCAATGAATAAACATGAAATGTGGAAGGAGGGGAGAATCCATGCTATTGCACCACAGTAAATGAGGTGACTTAAACCTGGTATTTTCCATTAAAAACACACTTTTACCATCTCTGAAAAAATACAGCTCTCTGTCATTTAGACCTTACCAGCAGCTCTAAGGGAATGTAGAATTGTCTGCCTTGAAATTAAATAAGGACTGTCCTGAGCCAGAAAAAGAGTCCAAGGATAAAGAGGCCGCGTTCAGCCCGTCCCTGAGGATGTGCTGTCTCTAGGCACATGGAGCATGGCAGAAGCTCCAGAAGACACTCAACAGGTTCCTAAAGCCATTTTATTCCCTTTATTCCCCCAAAGCCACAGCCAGTGCTGTGCAGCAACTGGCCAACCATGTTCTAATTAAGCAATGGTATTTTCAGCACAGGCTGTTTCCTGGGGATTAATGACCAACAGAGAGGCAGTTGATGATCTGAGGCCCATTAAAGGCAGTTAGTCATTAATCCCCAGCTAGAGCCTGCATCCGAGTCATTACAGATATTATTAGACTGGGGGACAGGCTTCTTGTGTGGATGCATGTTATTGGTTTGAGCACCTGATGTGGTTGTTATAAGCTGGAGCAAAGGAGGAAGCAACATTTCTGATTATGAAGGTTTAAGCCTCAGAACACCAAACTTCCTCCCCGAGTTCAGATAAGCTCCCTAATCTCTCTGCAACTAAATTACATTAACTTGAAAGGGAAAAAAAGGATTACCTATTTACAAGAGATACAAATAAATAATCAGAAATGTAAGCTTCCACTTGTCAGAGCATCTTGTCTACCAACCTCACACTTTGTTCCAGAAATGATTAAAAAGATAAAAAAAAAAAAAGAAAAAAACACAAAAAGATGAGAAGAAGAAGGAATGGCTAAAGGCCAGTGACACAGAACGAGGTGCAGAGCAGTTCCTGGGGGTTGTTACCCTCTGTGCCACACAAACAGAGCAGCTGAGGCTGGTATCTCACAATGCTGGTGAGGCACAATCAGCCTGGAGAGCACCTGGAAGAGCAGTGGATCCGGGGATGCTCCAGGAAGCAGTGCCTGTAACCCACCACTCGGCAGTATCTCTTTGGATGAAGCACACATGGGATGTTCCAGCTTTGTGGTCCCTTTGCTGCTGAAGATCTCCTCTGTGGAATGAGGCATTAATGAAATGAGTGCCAGGTGGTTTGTGCTCACTACAGGTTTTGGGGCACCTTGCATGAGAATATCAAGGGCAGTGGCAGGTTCCAGCTAATCTGTCTGGCTGTGTAAAGTTGTTATTATTGGTTCTACTGCTGCTAGTGCATGACAGACACAGCCCCTCCGTGCTCTGAACCAGATCCTTGTCTGCTGCTGCCTATTAATATCCTCTGCATATGTGACATTGGAGGAGGCTGTCACTCCTTTGTCACTCACTTGCTTTTCCCTGGCACTGGAGAATATATTCTTTTCTGTTAAAATCCTAACAATAATCCAGGTTACACATTCTCCAGGCAATCCTGGCAGCTAAGTGGACCAGACAGAGCTGGAGGAGAAGGAAGAACGAGCAACCATTTTATGTCTTTGAGCATGTGTAATAAAAATATCTATTAACTCCAGCTCATAGGTCAGATTTCCTTTAATTACAATATTGGAAAGAGGAACACCTGAAAGAACAGTGTCACACATGAGATCAGGCTCCCCTGCACGAGGAGTGCGAGGTACTATTGATTAATGCCCTACTGCAGATGGAGGGACTGTTCTGATCCATTTGGCCAAACCAGTGCAGGAGCAGGTAATAAGTTGCACAGGTATAAATTGCCCCCAGCACTCTGGTGTGCAGACAGGTTCACCTCACAAAAGAATACTCACAGCAGTTTTAAAAAAAAAAAAAAAAATCCAATTAGTGTCTAAAAATCCCAAGACATGATACTACTTGGGGAAAGAGGAAAAAAAAAAAGAGGGGGGAAAAAAGTCCCCTCTAAGGCTTGATACCTTGACAACCAACAGGTAATATTTTGCTTTTATTGTCTGCAAAGTAATGAGAAAGTGAGAAGAGCTGTGAGTGTGGGTGTCTGAGTGAGCTGCTTCAGCACAGGACTGAGGCACTGCAGGGTGCAGCAGGACTGACACCTCCTCATTTCAGCTCTCCCAGTGCTTGGTAACTGCAATGGCAGCACAGATGCCAACCACTGCCAGCTCCCCCCGGGCAAGGTCAGTCCCCAGTGAGCTGGTCCCCCTGCCCAGCACCACAGCTGGTGCTTCAGGGCAGACAAAAATCCCACACATGGCTCCTACCACAGCAGAGCAGCTGCAGAGTTCCCATGAGAATTTCCTCCTGGATCCTCTGCAGAACAGTTTTTTCCCAGTTCATTATTAATCTTCCATCTGTCATCTCCAGAAGAGCTGGGGTGTGCTGTGCTGGCTGCAGAACCATAATCTGCTTCTCCAAATGCTTGTGGCAGGTGATGGAGTTTGTCCCACTGTGGTCCTTTTGGATTCACCTGGCAAGCTGCACCTGCAGGGTGACTTGGTGGATATGGACATCTCTAACCCTTTTAGAGTCAGGCCCAACAGGGCTCATTATAGACCATTCTTTCCACACAATCAGATGGCAGGATATTATTTTTAAAGTATCTTTGGCCTTTGCACCACAGGTACAAAGCAGAGACTGCTTCCTCTCTGCTGGTCCCTGTGCCACACATGGAACAGGGGTGTCAGTAGGAACCCAGCTCTGCTTGGATCTCTGCCCCTCAGGCTGCACTCACTCCATCACCTTTTGTGTGACCCAAATAATCTGTTCTTCAGAGCCCTACGAGAGCTGCTGCCACATGTTCAGTACAGAGAAAAGTGGGGGGATTCCTATTTTATTCCCTTTGAGTCTAACAGAGATAGAAGCTTTCAAGAAGAAGAGACCAAAAGAGAGACAGAAAGGAGAAAAGAGGAATTTTAAACCACCTTAGGAGATTTGGAAGTTGGCTTTTCTGTACATACCTCAAGCATAATTCACCTTGACTTCCTTCAGCTCATCAGCTGAACTGGAGGAGACTGACTCAGACCCCATCAGGGGCTGCAGCTCCTCCCGAGGGACAGCTCCCATCTCTGCTCCCTGTGACCATGGACAGGAGCCAGGGAACAGCTGGAGCTGTATCAGGGGAGATTCAGGTTGGATATCAGGGAAAGTTTCTTGCCCCAGAGGGTGCTGGGCACTGCCCAGGCTCCCCAGGGAATGGGCACGGCCCCGAGGCTGCCAGAGCTCCAGGAGCATTTGGACAGCGCTGCCAGGGATGCCCAGGGTGGGGTTGTTGGGGTGTCTGTGCAGGGACAGGGGCTGCACTGGGTGATCCTTGTGGGTCCCTTAGGATTCTGTGAACTAAGGGCTAGGTCTGACACAGGTCATTTTTAATAGCATCTAATTCCAATGCATCTCATACACAAAAGCAAGCTCCAAAGTTTTTCCTTCTGCCTCCTTTCTGGATAAATCTGAACACACTGGCCAGCCACTTGGAGCGTTGTGGTTTTTGCAAAACAAACCATTTCCATGAGATTTTTGCCCTCATTGTTTTAGTGCACAGGACAGAACAAAACCTGGGACAGCTTTGTGCTCCTGGCTTCCTTTCATGGAGGAAGCACCTATGAATGAGAGTCACCTTCTCCCTGCAAACACAGGCCCTGGAGCAGAAGCTCCTGGCGGCTGCAGGTGCCACAGGGTGCCCGGGGTGCTCCATGTGCCACGGGAGCAGGACAGGGCTGTGTCTGGGTGTATCCAGGAGGCAGAGAGAGGGAGGGATGGCCTGACCCCAGCGGGGCAAGGGAGGAGCACATCCAGCACCTCACAGCCTCGGCCCCTCCGCAGGCCCTGCTCCCCACATCCACTGTGGGAAGGGTTTGGTTTCCAGGGGGGAAACACCCTGGGGAAAGACTGCACATCCACCAGGGAAACAGCCTCTTTGGAAGACAACTGTCATTAGCAGCCGAGTTGCCTCACCTCTGCCCTTTGCAGGAGAGAAAGAAATTATCCCCAGGAGCACCTCGGCGGAGCGGAGCCCGTGGCACATTCCACCTCATGCGTATCTTGTTTATTCTAAGTGGAGCTACAAATCTGTCGAGTGAGCATTTTGTTTTGATTAAAAATTAATAGCTGCTTTTGACCCAGGTGGATTAATTTCACTTTCACTGAGTATCAAGTTAATTGACACAAACTACTGTCAGGTGAAAGAACCAATTAACAAACTGTGAGGAGGACTCCTCTCCCCCTCCCTCCTCTTCTCCCCCAAATGTTGTTTTGACTGAAGGTTTTTTTAGTCCTTTTAATAGAAAAATTTTATCTCAGCAGAATGAGATTAATTACTTAACAAACAGAGGAACAAAAGGAATGGAGGGTGGGGTATTCCCTCCCTCAGAGCCCAGATGCACTGGCAGGATGCTGCAGAGTGGGGCTGGAAGAGGGGCCCTGCTCACCAATTAACTGCCACCTCCAGGATTATCAGTCACTGGGGTGGGAGCATGGCTGTGGCCCTTTGCAGTTTGGCACAAATCCTTCATAAGGCCCCCAGGACACGACAGCAAGGTCATTGGAACAGAGAGGGGCAGGATCCACCCGGAGCACGGAACAACGCGGAGCAGCGCGAGCCACACACACACCTCCCGTTCCCAGGTTTTATATTTAAATCAGAAGTTTTCTGCAGCAATGCATTATGGACAGGAGCATGGAGCAGCTGAGGAAAATCAAAGTGGTTCCTTATTTAATGCCTGTTAAATGTAAGGCAGCCCAGGCTCTGCTGGTTGAGCTTTAGGGATTGTGTTCCAGAGCCTGGACCAGGGAATGGCCCCGGCTGGCAGGCAGGGCTGGCGGAAGGGCTGCTGCTTGGCCAGTGTTTGGAGCAGCACACACGACCCATGGCAGAGAACTGGACATGTGCTTCCAGTTTCCAGGCTGTCAGCATGGCTCTGAGGAACTCAGGGGTACATTTTCCATAAGCAAAGTGACTTAGGCTTCCAAGTATCACTTTCAAACTGTCTTGTGCTAGCAAAGGTAAATCCCTGCAGGAAGGAGGAGGCACAAAAAGCATGTTGGGTATGCAACCCCATTAAAATCAAAGCTAGTTGGGCTGATTTGCTTATGCCCTTCTAAAAATCCCAGAAGAAACTTATTTACATCTCCAGGCATCCAAATGCCATCTAAAAAACCTTGTCCTTCAGAATTCACGTGATTTGGACATCTAAACATTGTGTGTCTATTAAGAAAATTAAATATAGTCTTCTAGATTGTCTGTCTGGGTTTAAAAATCCATTCCAAGCTGCTAATGCTGTGGCTTAAGTTTTATTATAGACGTTGCTTAACTATGCAAATATTTTCAGTTATATATATTTTTCCTTTACTTACAGAACTCATAGCACTTCATTTATCCTCTTGAGACTGTTCAAATCATTCTTTTACATCCTTGGCCACTATTCTACCCCAGGGACCAGCTACAAGCTTTTCCCATTATTAATTTTTTATTCAAAGAAACAGCTAGAAAATCTGTTAAGGGGGAGGAGAGGGAGAAAAGGAGAGAGGAGAAAACAGGACAGATTTTGCTCAGACCAGCCCAGCTGGCCTCCTCCTTCACTGGAACCTCATCTTCTTTCTTGCACCTCTGAAAATCTTTCCCAAATGCTGTTTTCCCCACCTGGTAATGATGTGCACTACTGCAGAAGGGAGAAGCCCAATTTTGGTCTCTGAAAAGGGAAAGCACCGACTGTGAGCTCCTCAGGTGCACAGATCTTGAATTTATATATGAACACAATGAGAAAGCTAAACGAAACAGCTAAATAAAGGTGTGAAATACCTACAACAGAGACAGAAAGGGTTTGCAATAAGCTAAAATGGGAGCATGCAAAAGTTCCCCTGCCCAGAGGGGGGGCCTGGCTGCCCCCAGCCTTTCTGTAGCACCATCAATTCATTAGCAGAGCTGTGCCTGAAAACCCTGCCACTGCACCACGTGTGTCCACTCATTACCTGTGGGCCTCCAGTGATCATCTGCTGGTGAAGGACTACAAACATACCTGGCTGCTCTGACATACAGAGAACCAAGAGAAAATGAAAGGAGGAAATTGCAATTCAATTCAGTGCATATGGAGAATAAAGAGCCATCGTTTCATACGCACTGGCTTATCCTTCCCTTTGGTTTATGTTAAAAAATATACAGTATTAGCTGCCCTTTCCTCTGGGGAAATGAGCAGCATAGGTAATGGAAACCAATAAAGAACTGTCATGAGTTACTGCAATCCATCTACATTTAGGTGATTCCTGTTCTGTCCCACATCTGACCAAGGGGGAAAAGCAATTGTTCAAATGAAACCAGGTGACAAATCCTCCCAATCATTTCTTCCCTTCATGTCTTCACAATCAGAACACTGAGCTGAAAAGCCACAAAGATATCTCAGCATTAAGCATTTCAACACTCCTGGGAAAAGCTTAACATAAGGTACCAAACCCACAAAGGATCCCACGTTTCTGAGAGGACATCAGATGAGATCTGGCTGGCTACTGAATATTAAAAGATACACACAAAACCACCTGCAGATGAATTTGCCATAGCATAACCCTTCTTATGACAGACTGCAGTGGTTACACTCCCATCATCTTATTTTTAACTTTTAAACTACAAGTGATTCATGTTAGAATGTGCAAAAAGAGGTAAGATGCTGGATTTGTTAGGAGCAAGACCAGGAGAGATTTGCTCTGCCTGGGAGAAGTGCAGTTCATGAGATGGATTGCAGGTTTTACTTCCCTGCCCATCACAGCCTCTTCCCTATTAACTGTCCTGACACCTGAGCAAGGGCACTGAGATAATTTTTTATCCCAGATATAAAAATGGGGCGAGAACAAACATGCTCAGGTTTTCAATCAGGTCTTAGCCAGGAAGTCTGGCAGTGTGACCTGAACTGTGACTGTCCAAGGAACACAAATGACACAGCCCTGGCAATTCAAATTTCAGGAGCCCCTCCACTGACTGCAAATTAAAGGAAAGGGTCAGTTTCATTTAGTGCTGACTTCTGTCTTCATTTCATGCTCAGAGGATGCACTCAGGCTAGAGCCTTAGCTGATGCAAATCAAGAAAGCTCAGTAGCAATCAGTGTTGGACTGATTTATAACAACTGCAAGTCTAGCCCCTTACAAGGTCAATATTAGCAAAAGAAAGAAGGGAATGTGATGGTACTTACTGTGGATTTCAAAGCAAGGCATTCCACAGTGGGGGAAGGAGCATCTTACACGGGAATCTTTCATTAGGCTTTTATGGTGGTGGGAAATCACACACACTAGAATATGAATCTGTAACTAATTAAAGTAACTAATTAAAGAGCTCTTCAAAATGTGCTTTATCTTGAATTCCCTTTTTCCTGCTTCACTGTTTCATTGTTCTTCATGTCCTTAGAAATTTATCCAAGTCCTGTAGGCAGCAATCAGTTAAATAATGCTATGGTGGTTTATTGTTCAGCATATTGCTGGGGTCTTCTGCCTTTCAGACTCTTACAAATGTGAATTAGGATTTCTGCACTTGTGAGAATGTGCTCAGGAGTTTTATTACACAGTGATTCCTGCAAAAAGGTGAAATAAAGTATCTGTCACTACAACTGGTTCTCAACTGGTACTGAAATTAATTATTTCCACCCCTCTCAATTACTTGCCACCTTTACTGAAATCCAGAAAAGTGCAGTAGCTGGTCGTGATCTAAATGAGAAAAAGAGGCTTTAACAACATCTACAGATAAGCATAAATGCCTCCTGCTAGAGGAATCTCTTCCTAACTAGTTCTGATATTTCAGGTAAGTGGAATCACTTGTCTGATTAGCTGTGGCCTGGAATCTTTTTCTGCTGCTGAGTCCTGAGTAAGCAGTCACATGAAAAAGCCCTGAAGTTCTTAAATGAGAATCCCTAGGAAGCCTCATTTGATTGATTTACTTCACTTGGATGGCAGAGGTAAAACTGTCTGGTGTGACACAGAAATCAGTGATGATCCACGATCCTGACCAGCTGAGCTGTTGCCGTGGCCAGATTCCAGCCTGGATGGCACAGGAAATATTCCTTCTACAGCACCCACCTGACACAGCCATCCCTGCTCAAGTGTTCCAGAACACAATTTAACTGAGGTGTACGTGTGAAACGAGTTTCTTTGTTTTACAGCACAAGTTCTTGAGATGAGATTGAAGCCAACCCCCAGCTTCTTTTATGTGCATTTTTCCTGGGTATGCAGACAACAGTTTACAGTGAGAAGAGACATTTGAGATTAAAAGAACATGGGAAACACAGAAATGTCTACAGCTTGTATTTTGCTTTTATGTTATATCCCAGCTTTTCAAATTAAAAACCAGACAAACAAAAAAAACCCAACCACTATATCAGTTTTTTGGTATCCTTTTTTGTAGCTACTGGCAGTGGCAAAAGTGTGAGATCACACCTTTAAAATTGTTCTCCCTCACCTGGAAGCAGATTGGCACCTTTGCCATTTCAGAGATCCTCTTCCTGTTAATAAAAAGGCAATTTCTTTGGGTAACAAAGCCATGGACTTCTGGCAGTAAGCCAGGAAGCTTAAAGAGAAACCTTGAATTCTGCAAACATAATAGACAAGGGACTCAGCTTAAGAAAAGATTTCATCTATCAACTAACAAGAGGCTGGGGTCATGAAGTGGGGTATTCTTTATACTTGAGAGACCAAGCTAAAAGTCTTAAAAATGTACAAGGAAATGCTGGCTGGGATGTTCTCCCTGTGTAACAGGCTGAGGCTTCCAGGAGGCTTATCATTCCTCCTGACAGTCTGACAGGACTGTGTAATACAGAAGTTTAGCAGTGTGGGCAGGTTAAATTATACTAGGCAGGAGAAATCATTTCAATGTGAATCGAAGCGTTTACTCTTGTCCACTTCAAGCTCCAGCTTGTTATTCTCTGCAGCCCACAGCTTCATGTTTTTAACAGGAAAGCTTCATTTTGAAGTGGATGTTATACAGGGGGTGCTTTGGTTCTAGGATGTGCTGTTTACTCACAAAATATCCTTAACACACCACTTAAGTGTGACTTGGTCCCTGCTCATCTAGTAATTTTCTATGTATATTTCTATGTATTATTCTAAGTATTCTATGTATTATTCTTTAATGTATTTAGCTGGTATGGCAAATATTGTGGTAAACAGATTATATATTGAGCAATATGGTTATGGGAAGTTTTGACTAAACCTTAGTGAATTTATATAGAAGAAATAGTCTTATGAATAAGAATGAACTTCCAGAAAAACATGCCATTCCCTTGTGAAAAAGGGCAGAGTAAAGAGCATTTTCAGCTTCAGTCCTTCATTCCTCCTGGAAAAACACATAACCCTGCTCAGCTCAGCCCCCTCAGCCTATTTTCATGGAGTCACAGAGAACACTGTGATTTTTCTCCCTGTCCCAGAAGTCCAAGGCATAGGCTTTCCTGCTTTTCCAGAGTGATGCAATCCACCCCACAGCACAGCCCAAATGACACACAGCCATTGTCCCTGTAAAGCCTGTGTTTAAAGAAATGCCTAAAGAAATACTGCTGCTGGACTTGTGTCCCTGGAGCACTGTGGCCATTTTGAGCTTTAAGCCCAAGATGGAACTAGAGGATCTTTAAGGTCCCTTCCAATCCAAACCACTCTATTTTCCTCAGTGTCTGTGAAGTAGTGTGACCCCTATTCTCAATGGAATTTTTTGTGTCATTAGCACTTTGAAATAAATGGACACTAATTTATGGTAAATTATAAAAGAATTTATACTGAATTACAAACAGCATCTGCATTAGTAGCCAATGAGTCCACTCTGATTAATGTTACCACAGGAAGTAGCAGGGAGTGTGCAATAATTTGCTACAGCAGCTCACTGAAAGCTCTTCAGTCAGGTTTCCCATTAACAAAAACAAGCATTAAATTACTTAAAGACAATCATTAATTTAAATAAGTATTTTGTAACCGTACATATAAATCAGGCACAGAAAAGAAACACAGAAAGTGTCCCAGTTGTCACATCGTCTAAACCCCCAGGAACGCACAGTGCCAAGTGGTCACCCCTCCTTTTCCTGCCCCAGGACCCCCAGAAATCACATACTGGGCCAAGAATTGCAGATTCAGGCATCCCATTGTGGATTTTAAGGGGGTGAATCCTAAAAGGCACCAGTCTTACAGAGGTCTGTCACACCCGTGGGCAGGGCAGGAACCCCCTCCAGCCCTGGGAGAGGCTCTGTGAGCAAACCTGACAGGTCCCACAGTGCAGTCTTTGCTTCAGAGAACACTTGCTGGGGATGAGAGCAAGCAGGATCAGAGGATCCTGAAGATCTCTGATACCAGGGACCACTACTGGTCTTCAGAATGTCCTGGAGAACACCCTGACCCTTACACAACCTGTCCCCTTGCCACTTGGGGCAGCGATGCACCAAGGCCCCTGGGTTCACAGGCAAAGCACAAATCACCATCAAGAGCCACTAAACTTAGAAATAAAACAAAGCAAAACCCTGAATGGTGGGCATGGGATCTGGGAGACCTGTCTTTCCTGATATGAATGATATATTTATTCATGGGGAAGAGGGTGGAACAGGATGATCTTTAATGTCCCTTCCAACCCAAACCATTCCCTATTCAAAGTTTTCGTTTATTTGTATTTAATTCCCCCTTATTTTCACACAATCTCATTTATTTTCATCAAATTTGGGAGTAAGCATGGCATCTCTCTGTCTGTCTGCAGTGGGCATAGGTCCACAGGAATCCAATGTGGATGGGGTTTCTGAGGGCTGCTGCAAGAAGCAGCAATACCAAAACAGTAGAACATTACTTGGATTTCAGGCTCCTGTTGCTGAAGGTGTCCTGTCTTGAACCTTATGTTTACATTGAAATGGAGCCACAAACAAAGACCATGTAAGGAGTAAGGTCAGAGCTGCTGTTGTTGTTGGACCAGGAAGGAGAAACAGAAGCTCCGCAGCGATCCCAGGGAAGTCTGATGGAGCCGCTCTTCCATCGCATTTTTGATGACACATGAGAACTACCATCTTCCAGCATGTTTGTGTTTTCCTGGGAGTACAGGATGATATGGATTTCTGCCATATTCAAAACAACTGCCCATCCTTGTAGTGCCCCCTAAAACTGACCCCCTCCAGCCTGCAGCCCTCCTGACCTGCACCATCAGCAGAGTGACCCTGGGAGAGTGACCAAGAGCAGGGGCTGCACTGCACAGGGCTGGCAGCACTTCCAGCTCTTCAGCTCTGGGCAGTGGAGGGGCTGGAAGGGTTCTACACAAGGCTCTCAGGTCCTATGAGTAGGGAAACTTGGAAGCAGGATGGTCTCAGCAGGACAGGAGCCTGAGGTGATGAGCACCCCTCACTCCACGACGGACGGAGCTGCAGCCACGAGGTTTCCTGAACCAGAGACCAGCACAAAGGAGGAAGGAACACACTCACAGGCTGCTGCACCAAGCTCACACCAATGCCTGAGACAAACCCAGCTACTGGGAGTTTAAATGCTCCTGCATGCCAGGAACAAAGCAGGACACAGGAAGAGAAACACATGAACTGGGAGGCTGGATGGTTCCCAGTGCTGCCCACCAGAGTGTGCCTCCCCAGGGGCACCTGAGTGGGGCTGACCCTGGCCTGTCCCACCTCTTACCCCTCTGCTCTGAACTAGCTGACACCTCTCCTCGTCTCCTCTCCTCATCATGATTGTGCAAAACCAAACCAAAACCAAATCTGTAAATGCATTAACAGGAATCCCCCACAGTGTCCTGGCATCAGATAAAAATGCCATCAAAAACCAAGTTTTCCAAATGAGGTTACTTGTAAACATTTGGCATGTACAGTCCAAAATTCACCTCTCTATCCTCCTTCCCAGTCTCTGGCTGAGAATTTGTGCTCAATGGGCAACTCAGAGCCAATAAAGCAGCCATCTATCAACCCCTGAAACAAACTGTACCACCCATGTGTTGGCAGAAGTTCACAGTTTGAAAATGTTTCATGTCTTACCCGTTCCTAGAACAGCCCCTTTCTCTGAGATTATTATAGACTATCACTCATTCTTCAGTTTGTCTAGGATCTGCTAAATGTTTCTTTCTAAATTCATCACTTGCACATTCACAGCCATGCATTAACTGCTCGTTTTTTCCCTGAAAGTAAGGAATTTGATATGATACATAAGTCACCATAAACTCTACAGGATTAAGTGAGTTATTGCATCTTACAGGACAACTGGTTCCTACAAATGATACCCTGGAAAATGACATTATCGCTCAGTGATTTGGTTCAATCTGATTGCTACAGTTAATGTAATAACGTAACTCAATTAGGATGCTTTTGTTATGAATGAACAACCTTGTTTAATATTGTCTGCCTGTCCAGAGTCAGCTGAAATGGGATGTTGAGGCAGCCTGCAAAGCCCAGAAATTCAGTGGTGCATTTTCAGGAGAGAGATCAACATGAATTAGAAAGCCCAGGCAATTTTTAAAGACATAAAGGTCTTCTCGGTGTTTCCTACTGCAGTAATCACGCATGGGCAAGAACTCCACACACAAGCTGGAGGTGCAAAGTCGTTTATTGTGCAGCCCGAATTCCCTAAATACCCACACACAACAGGATATAACATCAGATAAACAGGAAAGATGTTCCCCACAGTGTCCCCCAGTCACCTGGGGCAGTGCACAGACATTGCCTATGATGGTAACAGGTAAACAATGTCCTGTAAGGTCACAAACTACAACCATCACCTCTCACAGCTCCAGCCCTGCCCACAAACCACAATCCTCTCTGTGCCCATCCCCGGTGACCTGGATCCAGCCCCAGGGTCACCTCCAGGCCCAGGGAAGAGGCTCTCTCTCTGGCCTTCAGGGCCTATCTCTCTATCACCACATATTGTAACCCAACACCTAACAACAGAAAATTATAAACCACGCATCTTTGTAATGCCTGCAAGTGAATCCAGACTTTCCACAGAGGTCACAGCTTGCAACAGTCAGTGTCCACAGTTTGACTCTCATTTCCAAAGCAAAGCACATCAGGCTCACCTTAAGCTAATCTTTCCACACTCTCAGCTCCCCAGTAGCTCCCACTGTGCAGATCAGTAGCCAGATCATGGTGTGCCCACACTGGGAGCCTGGGAGAACCCGGCCAGTTGTGAGATAAACTTGTTTTGAGCTTTTCCTGTTTTCCTGTGTGGCACCCTTCTGAGATGCTTCCAGCACATTCACGGAGTTCCCCACCAACACCAGCCAGGGTCAGGCACTCTTGCACTGCTTGCACATCTGCTTTTCCAAAAACTCCCACTCCCTGACTCTCAGAACATCTCTGCCTGCTCTACCCCCTGGAGCCTTCTCCTCCCAATGAAGAACCCAGGGGTTCACTGGAGGGTGACAGAGCAGCCAGTGACTTTGGGAGAAGGGGTTCCCTTGGCTGCAATGCCACGAGGGAGGAGGGAGGGAGAGGTTTTGCCAAACCTGCCCTGGATTAACAGGAAGATGAAAGCCCACAATGATCCTTATTCTGCTGGTACCTGCAGGCCCAACCCTAATTCAAACCATGTGTTATTCTCTTCACTTCTGCCCTGGTTGGGAATGTCTGGAATCCAAGAGACACGGTAGCTGTGTTATACCACTTCCAGGTCCACAATACCCTGCCTGAGCCACATGGAGAGAAGTATTTAGGGAACCAGCGTGGTCCTTGCTGGAATCCTTCTCAATTCATCGGTGCATGCATTTAATTTCTTGTCTCCTTGTTTTCAGCCTGTCCTTGGATATGTTTGTGAGAAACCTGAGACGGTTACATGTGTTGTGGCCTCCAAGACTATTAAAACCATGAAATAATTGCCATAACTTTGTTCTATATATTTTTTTTTCTTCTCTTTCTAAAGAAACCTCCAAAGAAATGTCTCACCTTCTCAGTTCTCAATCCCAAGTCTTTTTCTTTTCAAGGAAAAGTGAGAACAGACATTCAGAAATGGGGAGCATGCCTGATACATGATTATAAAACCTGATTTGTTATGAAAAACAGATGTTATTCAAGAGCATAAAGTGTATATGAATATTATGCTTGAATAACATATAGTCCTTAAAGAACACTTTGTATAACCTAGATATGTTTGGCCATGGCCAAACGCCAAGATCCACAGATTGAATTTCTGTCTGTCTCCACACACACAGACCATACATGCCCACTCATCAATACCATTACCACACCTCCAAAGCTCAGACCTAACCAACAGCAGCTCCATGGGGGTGTGGTGATCACAAGAATTGGGCCAGCACCTTTCAGGACACAGGTTTCCTTTCAAGACATCTCATCTTACTTTTGTGTGGGAGGTTTACAGACACTTGTGCAAAATAACAGACTCAACTTCTCAATCTACTAAGAGATCTCAGTTCAAACATTCTAAATTAAGTTTAAAATTCTCATCTTTCAGGACAGAGAGAGCATGTGGGCACATGCACTGTGTGCACACACAGACACATCTTCCCTGAGTTGAAATCACAACTTACTACGTGCAAGATCAGAAAACCACTCTGTGATTTCACTCACTGTGCACCAGTGGCACCTGAAAGTGAAATCTTGCCTGGCATTCCCACATATACTCTTCATGGAACCACACTGATAGAAGTTTCGCTACATATAAAAAAGAAGATGTAACACTATAAAGTGAACAAGCAAAACTATCTATCATTTGGAATGTCTTTCTTACTGTGATCTAAGCTGCTGGGAAGGCTTTAGGAATTTGCATGTTATCCTTAGAGATGTCTGAAACTGTCTCTTCTGTTTCTTGTACAGCACTGAGCACAGCACCAGCTTTAATCTTTAGTCTCTTCTTCTCTCCTCCCCTACCAAGAATCAAATCCTACAATCCAGGCACAGGTAAAACTCTTGGGTGTAATAAAGTTGGGCTCCAAGTGTTGCAATTAGGATGGGAATACTCATTGCCAGGAATGTGTTATACCAAAACAAACTCAAATCACATCCTGAAACTTGGCCCAAGACCATAGAAACAGAATGGTTTGGGCTGAAAGGGACCTTAAAGCTCATCCAGTTCCATCCCCCTGCCACGGGCAGGGACACCTTCCACTACTCCAGGGTGCTCCAAGTCCTGTCCAGCCTGGCCTTGGACACTTCAGGAAAAGTGGAGTGCACCTCGGATGGCAGGATTGAACAGGGAAAGGTGGAGATTCAGGGACACTTTGGAGGTGGAGTGAGATGATCTTTAAGGTCCCTTCTAACACAAACCATTCCATGACTCAGTGAACCCAGACCATCTTGCCCCGACAAGCCCATGAGCTGCTCACCCCTATCCCTCTTCTCATCTCACAGTGACTACCAATGCAATTAAACACTTTAAAAGACAAAACAAAAAAGCTAAACAAACAAAACAGAGGTTTTTCCATTCTTCCTCCATCTGCTAATTCACACAACAACAGAATGAGGACAGAGGAGAACAACTTGGAGGATTTCAAACACACACAATCCCCGCTTACCTTACAGAAACACGCTCTATAATTATGTACCTTTTGCCTGAAATTATTATAGATATTAGTGCTGCTGTGGGGAGGAGAGCTTGTGGGCAGCACAGATGTGTGTTGTAGATATTTATAAAACCACCAGGAGGCTGCAATAAAATTATCATGGGGTATATATTATGCTTTTTCAAGAAGCATTTAAAACCACTACTATGTTCAATTTAACCTCTCCCCCAAGTTTCCTCAGCACACATTTCTCTGTATAGCTATACCTCTAATTTGAAATGTCAATATATATAAACAGACACATTGCAAATAATGTACATATATACAAACAGATATGTTCAATGAAAGCAATGTCTATGATTTTCATAGTAGGCATATGTATACATGAAAATACATGCTGCAAAATAATATACATGTAGATAAGCTATGGCAGGTATTCTGAGGTCCTGTATGAAAACAGTAATTGCTTATATAAAAATAATAAACATTTAGAATACTGGATATAGGTTGGTTGCTGTTACAGGTGTAAATATGACTCTGCACATATGCACAGAGCAGAAAATGGAGTGCAACATGAGCATACACTTCTAACATCAGCATTTGCTGTATTTGCATATTCCATATTGGTTATGCATCATGCTCCATGCCTGTTACACATTTAACACGTACCATTCCACAACCCTGGATGCTTTTTGCTATCAATTTGAATTTTCATATAATGGTTTTATTTTTATCCCCGCAAGACAGCCTGCAAATGACACTTTTTAAGCCCTGATGGCTGAGCAGTGTCTCAAGACACTGATGTGACAGTGCCGGGACCTCCAAGGCGCCGGGGACCCTCGGAGGGGCATCTGTGCCAACCTGCCCTCCCCAACTCCAGCTCTGCATTGTTTACTCACTGCCAGGAGCCGGGCTAAAGCCCTGGGGAGAGCAAAACCTGTTTGGGCCATTGACATTGAGTATCCTTGGTGCAGCAAGTCAGGACCTCGGAGGTATCCATCATTCCGGCTGCCTGGAGGCAGGCTGGAGCCAAGGAACTTGCCTGAGCAGCTAGTAAAATTTTAATGCACTCTGTAGTGTGGTCATGTCATACTCAGTTATGGCAAATAATCCCAGATGCCTGCAGAGGTAAAATGGAGCTGTAATGTGCTTGCCTCCTAACCCGAGCTGACAGCGATGATGTACGACTACCATTAGCGGAAAATATCACTTCAACTAACCCATGATCCAGCTCCGCTAAGGGTCACATTATCCATGAGGAACAAATTACACTCCCAAAGTAAATACAAATTTTCTACACGAAATGGGTACAAAAAAAAAAAGGGCAGGGGAGCGGGGCGGGGGAGGGGCCGAGGGCAGGAGCGCCCGTTCGCTGTGACAGCGCGCTGCCGAGTGACGGCGGTGACAAAGGACGGCGCGAAGGCGGCCCGGGAGCGCCCCGCGCCCGCCAACACCGCTCGCTCCCCTCGCTGCCAAACGCCGCATCCCTCACGGCAAACGCGCTCGGCTCCCGCTTTATCGCCACTCTAACTGTGGGGACCCTCCGCGTGCCACATCAAATGAATAAAAAGGAGCCTTATCTTCCCTCCTAATGGGCCTTAAACAGTAAGAAATGCTTCCTGATTGCCGGAGCCTCGCTAGCACAGAGCGGCTGGGTGATCTTTCACCCCTGGGGCAAGTTTAAGGTGCTGCGTTGTCCAGAGTTAAAAAGACAACACCTGTACAAATAGGCAGCGTAAATCGCCCTTGTGGGAAACATCCCGGCTTCGCAGAAACAGTTTTTGGAATAATACTGAGGAACGATTTCTCTAATCCTACCCTTAGCCAAAATAAATATATGCCAAACAGTAAGAGAGCAGTATCCCATGACCTGAAGTAATTGATTAAAATTGGGTTCTCAGCCACTGTTTCCCCTCGTTTGCCAAACGTGGTGGTTGGTACCCACCATGCAAGGAGTTTTCCGAGTATCCAGCACCCTCATGACCAATGCTTTGCCCTTCCTGGACCACAGTGGGGCTGAAAGGCCTGACAGCTCCTCAGCCTTTCTGTGCCAGCCCAACCTGCCCCACAGAACCCAGAGAGATGTGACCAGGGGAGGGCAGGATCCCCCCACCAACCCCCTGGAGATCCCACATAAAAGCCCCTGTTGCAGCCAGTCCCCCTTCAGGAACCTCAGTGCCTTCCAACCCCACAGGAACTCTCCTCCACTGGTTTCTTACTGTTCCCTGGCTGGGAGAGACAGGGAGCATCTCACACAACTTAAGGCCCCACACCAGTTTCTTTCTTCTTCTTACTAGACTGGAGATGACACATTTCACATTTTGAATTTTTCCTCTAAAAACCACCCCCAATCTCCCTACACCTGCACCTACGGTTGAGAAGTGTGAAAAATGGGATGAAAAAAACCCAACTCTGGTGACAGGCCCTTCTTTCAACAACTCAATAAATGCTCAGAGTTCCCTTTATGACTAAAATTTCTCAGACTAGGTAAATTGTAATTTATTGTTTATATTCCAGCAGTGCATAAACACCAAATGGAAACCCTGGTAGAGTTTTAAACCGTAAGAAGAGTGGAGACATTACTGCAGCACTGTATGGCCATGGTGGTGGCTGGGAATAAACGTAGCTGGCTCCCAGCTGTCTCTCTGCCACAGCCCTGGCCCCATGCAGGGGGATATTTTCCCCTTGAAGTGCTACCCAAACTCTTCCTTCCCTCATTCCTCCCTGGGGTGAGGAAAAAAATATCCCAAATACAGTTTTCTTTCCAAGTATACTACTAAAAAAATCCCAAACTGATGCAACTGCCCACATGAGAGTGGATTGCACCCATTTATAAATGTAATCCTTTGGATATAAGATGACATAAAGCAATTTCACCACCATTTAATCCATTTATGACAAAGCTTTTGCAGAATACACAGAACACAGCCCTGTGCAAAGCAGCTGCTAACCTTGGCCTTCTGTTTTCCAGCACAATTTGTGGTGGGGTTGCTCTGGGTTTTCCTGTTCCCCTGGAAAGGACAATTTGCTGTGTCCTGCACATGCTTTGGAGCAAAGAGGACATGGAGCAGCTCTGCCCCAGCTGAGCAGGATGCTCTGTGCATTCAGCAGGGACACTCCAGGTCTGCAGGGCAGGAGGAAACGGCTCCTCAAGTTCATGAACAACAAACTCTGCATTTATCCAGAGCTATGGACTGATGTGGTTTTAGCAGGCCCTTCCCAAGTTCCTTTTAGGTTTATAAGAGCATTTATTACTACTTAAATCAGTTGAGTTTGCAAAGTTGGAAAAGAACTACAAACAAACACAAACATACAAACACTTGTATGTGTTTAACCACCGAACACTAAAATGCAGCCTGTGCAATAAACTGGGAGACACACATCTGCCAAAATGCTACTCCAAAATGTCTCTCCAAAGCCCAAACACAAAATAATTGGCCAAAAGCACTGCAGAAACATATAGAGGGTGCAGGTGTGAATGCTTTGGTGTGTGTATAGATACACACAAATAGCCTTTTACCTGGGTATAGCAGAGTCATTTATGGTATTTCCCATGCCATAATCTTTGGTTTGTACCTGCTTTATAAGTAATCAGATGTATCAGCATTATAATTAAAAATAATCTGATTCAAGAAAGATCATTCTTAGCTCTCTTGGTGCTTTTAATGGCACAGTACTTTTCTCTTCAAAGAAGAAAATTTTCTTTCAAAGAGAAAAATAATGAAGCAACACACTCCCACCAGCACAGGCTCCTTGGCAAGCACAACACCCAATTCCAATCCCCTCCCTTTGTTACTGTCCCCCTCTGAGCAGATGCCAACAGCTGGCAAATTTAGCCACTGGTTTGACCAAGCTGTGTCCTCCCTCCCCATCCTACAGTGGGGGCACCAAAGCTGAGCCCATTGCAGCAGGGACACTTGGGCTGCAGCCAGGACCAGCCAGACACTGCTGGGCCCTGGGGGACCACGTTCCAGTGGGATTCCAGAGCCTCATAACTGATTGGGTATTCCTGAGATAAACACAGAACTAAGGCATCAATAGCATTGTTTTTTAAGCTGCACATCCTATCAAAGTTGGATACAACTCCAGCCAGAAGCAGCTCTGCTCTGTGTACACTGCAAAGCAGCTCCCTTGATCAATGAAGTATTTTCCTAAGAAGTGAAAAATCACCAAAGTGCCTCAGCCTGAGCCTTTAATTTTAAAATTAAACAGAGTGGTGAGAGGAAATGGTAGAGATGGAGAATAAAACACGACCTCATTTCTTACCTCATCTTTAGCACCTGACTTCCTTATCAGAGCTTTTTGTATGTCTTTTCCAAACAAGATTTCCTTTGATTTCCAGAAGACAAACTTTGTGTTTGCACTTATGTTTTTAATGTTGTATTAATTACCATGGGTGTAATTTTAAAGATTGTATCGAGATATCAAAAGATAATACAGTTGCACTTAAATTTGTCAGCTGTGCAATAGCTTGCCCTAATTTTAGATTATCAGCTCTGGAGACCTGCTCAAAGAGTAAGACTGACAGACTTTTTAATGGAGAAAATCGGAGTTCCCCTGGGATCCATACTTTTTTCTGATTCAGTAAGAAATCCCAGTGGCATTTGCTGAAAGGATCCCAGGATGGAAAATGACATCTCTCTAAGAATTAGTGCTTCTCACTCTGATGCAAGTCTTCCAAATATACTCTCCCTCCACAGAGATGCCTGCTACCTCTTCAGGCTTTTCAGCAACAGGAGGGTGAAATGTCTACTTTGAGTGCTCCAGTCCAGTACTGTGTGTCAAACTGAAGTGAAGGAGCATGAATCTGTATAAATAGACAAATTATCCACCCAAAATATGTCATTTAAAATTGAGATGCTGACACAGCCTTAGCTACAGCACCGCTAAGCAGGGGCTGCATCATTGTTTCAATTAAATATCCTTGTTTCTTCTCCCCGAGAAACCTCTGGAGAAATGTCTCATTTGAGGGCAGACACAGACAGAAAGTGACTCTGTCGGCTCCCAATTAAAGGCTCGGGAAGATGGGTTGGAGGCACAGCCATCACCTAACTGAGATCAGATAGCAGCCGTGATTTACGCAGCCAGACAGGCACGGATCCAAGTGAGGAAAAAGGAATGTGACCAGGCTGAGACTCTGCCTTTCCCACCCTGCCACCCCTCGCCATCCAGCTGCTCCTCAGGCTCCCAGGTCCTGCTCCTCCCTTCGTTCTCCTGCTCACAGTGGCCCATCCAGTCATGCTTGAACCAGCTCATCCTCCAGCCCCTCGGCCTCTCACACACCTTTCCTGATACTGATCTGCCATATTTTATTCAAAGGCACTGGTCTATCTTTCTGGATTCCAGGTTTTATTTATTCTAGCAGAAATATGTAGCTATATGCACTACTTCTACCTCTTGTGGATCTCCTATGGAGGATCAGTGTGGGTTTGCCCTCAAAAATCCTAAATGAAGCAAAATTGCTTCCTTTGCATTTTCTGAAGAGCAAATACAGAATTGCTCTGCAGCAATTAACCCTACATTCTGTACACTACAGGGTATCAAAATCTGCAAGAGACAGTCCTAAAGAAAAGCAGATCTCCTCTTCCCAGAAACATTTCAGGCCAAGCTGTTTCTGGTGGGAGGGGCACAACTCCACAATCCTCAGAACACGCTGAGCGAGGTCCAACCAAGAGCAATTTGTCAATTCACTGCTAGAACAGCTCCACAGCTGGAGGCCAATATCATCACGATATAAGACATTTGGGTAAAGGATCTTCAAACTTCTAATCCTGCTGAGCACCCTCAGCTCCCCTGTTATTAATGGAAACTGAGGATGTTGGGCACTACTGATGAAATGATCCCTTGCACAGGATCCAACATCCTCGCTTCTCCCAGTGCAGTGTGCTCGCAGGAAATTTTTGTCCTAAAAATGTTATTTTATTTAAAGCAGGAATTCAAAAATCTTCTGGGTCCTATTGAAAGAGATCTAAAAGATCCTGCCTGTCTGAAGAAAAGAAGTTTCTACTTGTCAGTTAAACAAAGGAATAACGCACAGCCTCCTTTATAGTGTGTACTTTACCTGTCATCCAACAGCCCATTATCACGTCACGGCAGAGTGCACTTTTCTACAGGTCACTTTGTTTAAAATGACATGGATAATGCACATGTCAGCGAGCTGACAGTCCCCACCGTCCTTCAGAGATAAAACCCAGCGACGAGCGCCTGTTCTTATCTGGGGTACATGCCTTGGTCTATCATCTAAGTCAGGCAGAACATGATTTCTCCAGAGAGCACTTTTTTCATTTCCTGATTTTAAGAAAATCAAATAAGCACCATTTGTCTTCATCTGAATATGCTTGACCTGCTCAAATGATGATGTCTCGCATTTTATAACAGGCTACATATGCTGAATTCAAATTAACAGCAGAACAAGGCCTTTAGATCTTTGCCTGGGCTGCCAGCACAGCCTGAATAAATATGCCAGGGTGAGCAGTCATCTCTTAGAACTGGGCCTGAGCTGTAGAGCTCAAAGCTGGGTCTGGTTCTGACATTTGAAAAGCACTAAATTTTTAGGGATATTTGGGTCTGCACATAATCTCATTCCACTGGGGGGAAGACAAAATAGAGATCATGGAGATAAAATACACATCTGGATTTTAAATCCTGCCCACACAAGTACTGGGATATTCTGTGTGAGGTACAGTCTTGAGTCTCTCTTGTACTGTGTTGTGGAAACCATCCTGAAGCAGCATCCCCCCTCCATCCCCAAAAGCTGCCTCTGCCTTTTTATACAGGAGTGCTTCAAGAGAAAAATACAGGGAAACAGGCAGAGGTTCAGCTCCATAAATGCTGCAGTGACAGGAAATTACACTTTCAGTTCTGGGTGCCATAAACATAGGAGCTGAAATTCAGTTTATCATCTTCCTCTGCATAAGGAACATCCTGAAAATGAATAATCACTTCACAGGATGGAATGTAATGGTAATGCATTAAAAATTCATATTGAAAAGTGCAGGTTAATATTCTGTGCAAAAACCCAACAAAACCTCCCCTTTCTGTTGTCACACTGATTAACTCTAGTGATTAGTTCCCTTATGCAAGGAAAATCATTGCATTTCAAAGTAAACAGCAGTTCTTTAACATAGTTAGCAAATTATTAAGAAACATGAGGAAAAAATCGTCTACTTGGGAAAAGAGCTGAAGGGCAAAGCTTTGGAAGTTATATACAGAATGGTTTGAGAATTTCCTTGGCTTCCTGTTACACAAACCCTGTAGAAAACTGATTAAATTCATGGAAGGCGATTTTTGTACTCATTGTTTCCCTCTGGATTTTGCAGCATATTTGTACTTGGCTGTTGGATAAGCTGCACACCAGCATGGTCATCTCTCCTCTTCTTGGCTTGCCTTGGAGCTGCTTAACAGAACCACTCATGAAACTCTAACCAGTTCAACGTTATTATAGGAACAATATTTTCTGACATTATTTTACCCTCCCGTGACTTCCATCCCCCAATTTATCCAGGGAAAGAGGAGGCAAAAGTGATTACATTATCAAAACATTCCTTAAGGCTCAACATACAGATAAAAATCACAAAATCCAACCTGGAAATAAAGAAATTAGACCAGTTTTTCTGCGATGATTATTTCAGTTTTGCCAAAGAAAGAAGGTGAGTCTGTTCACAACATAAAATAATGGCTAAAAATATTCATCACTGTGGATACCAGTTCTTCATTACTATTAGTGTAAACAATAAACAGCATTAGAGACCACTGCCTGACTCAGCAAATTCTACATTTTTCCCCTTTCCCACTTAGAAACCCAAAATTATGGAGACAGTTATCAGCAAGTTGTGTCACTTGACTTAATGTACAGTTTCCAAATGTCGTTTCTAAAAAACAGGTACATCAACCATAACACTTCAGTTGGAATTTGCAGGCCCTTGCCTGCAGAGAAGCAAACAGGCACTAACAGTGGTTAAATAACTGTGAAGAAGTGCAAATGGGAGGGCTACAAACAGACTCAGTTGCTGTTACAGCTTCCAAGGGGAAGTGTAGCCATGGAAAGGGTTGGTAGTGAGACTGGTGTTCATAAACAACCCACACAAACTGTGGCATCAATATGCTGAAGATGAACTGTGCAGCCTCCAAAATATTCATTAGAATTCTCTTTCCTTGGAGGTCTATTCTAAAATTAAATTAAAGACAGAAATTTTCTTTGCATAGAGAGGCTTTAGATTAGTCCAAGAAGAAACTTTGAATAAGTAATAGATTAAGAGGAATAAGGGAATCCAATAAATTAGTTTTGCTCCCATACTGATTTTCTTTCTTACCTTTTCTTCTTGATCACTGTCGCTGTCACACTGAAACACAAAAAGAGAAAAAGCACAGGTAAGAGAAACTTGCTACAGCAAGAAAAAGGTAAATATTTCTGTGAACAAGATGGGTGACACACTCATAAATGTTGGGCATCACACCTGGAACCTTTAGGAACAAGTTCAGTTACTGTATGGGAGGAAGTTTCCCCTCACTGCTGATGAGGAGGATACATTTGTGTGTTTGAATTATGAAAGAAGTGCCCTGCACACACCAAAACCCATTTGCCAAGCCCTCTGTCAGTTCAGCCCAGGGACACAGGAGCTGATGGTGCAGGGGCATGTTCAGACTCCAAAACTGGATCAGGGAAGAAGAAAAACAGTCTTTGATGGCTGGTTTGTTTTCTTTGGATGGGCAGTGCTCCTCATGCTGGCTGCCAGTCCATCAGCTCCAGGGGCTCCATGGAGCTGGCTCAGCTCTGCCCAGCCCAGAGGAGCATTTGCAAGGCTGCTGTTTTCCAGGAACACATGGAAAGGTCACCCTGTGGCTTTGCCTATGGCTGCTGAAGTAAAAAATTCAGAGATCACAGGGGAAGCAAGAACATTCACTGATTCCCTGAGGTTCTCTGGGAGTAGCCCAGCTATCACAGTAAACACAATTTCACAAAGTGCTGAATGGTCACAATAATAGAGAGTCTTGATATTTATCTGGTGCCATTGCTGAATTTTTCAATAAATTTTACTGTTGTAGAAATAGAGCAGGACTAGATCACTCAATGTTCCTTAGAGACAAGCATCAGAACCCAAACCACGTTTGCATTTGCTAGAAGTACAGAAGCTGTGCTGGAAACAGGACTCTAAGAACCCTGGAACTCACAGGTTTGAGCCCTCCCACCAAATTCTGGGTAACTACACCTCCTTCTGTGGGTTTGTTTTGTTTCTGTCTACAGCTGTAGGTTCTGGAGGATGAATTGTCTGTATCACTCAAGACTGAACTCACACCTCTGCAGATCTAAGGGCAAACATTTCCAAGGAAAACGTAAACCACCACGCAGGAGATCCAGGCTTTCCTACCCGAGGACCAGCTGACTGTCAGGTTCTTACAGCACTCAGTTAAGCTCTTGCTGCATTTACATCATGTTTAATGCATCTTTGAGTATTTTTGTAAGACAACCAGATTGCTTTGAAATTAGCTATATTTTGTGAATTCCAAAGGTTAACTATACAGTGGGATGTGAATACAGAGCCAAATACACCCACAAATACACNGCAGGAGATCCAGGCTTTCCTATCCGAGGACCAGCTGACTGTCAGGTTCTTACAGCACTCAGTTAAGCTCTTGCTGCATTTACATCATGTTTAATGCATCTTTGAGTATTTTTGTAAGACAACCAGATTGCTTTGAAATTAGCTATATTTTGTGAATTCCAAAGGTTAACTATACAGTGGGATGTGAATACAGAGCCAAATACACCCACAAATACACATACTTGATTTGCACAAATCAACTCATCTTCTGTCTGTTGTTTAATTATAACTTTTCTATTTCATTGGCTTTTTCCTTGTTTCATCAGTACAGGGGGTGAAAAAGTGCCTTCCCTACACCACTGAGCTACGTACTAACAAATTAGAGCTAAGAACTATTTCTAGGTATTTTTCAACTAATTTTAAATGAAGTAAAGATTAGATAAAATTACAATCTCCTTGCAGCTGATTCCAAATAGAAAAGGAAGTGAAATTTATTTAATAACTGAAGTGATTTATATAGCACCAGTTGCACATATTTAATACCAGAGTATTTACTCTGGTAACAAATGAATGAGAAGGAACATAAAGACAGGGGACAACTTTAGCTTTAATTTTGAAAACCTCACACAATGTTCAAATTAATGAAGAGTCTACTGAACTGACAAAAGGAAAACATTTCTAGAACAGCATGGCATTGATAGAAAGTACTCCTACCTTACCCCACGAATATACTGCATTTTGACTTCAGTGGGACTGTCTGTATGAGATTTTGGTATGGAGGTGAGCAAGGCCCTACATTTACAAAAAGCAGACTTGCCCATGGATTTTCATCCATGAAAATCACGGCATAGAATCAGAGAATCTCCTGAGCTGGAAGGGACCCATGAGGATCCTCCAGTCCAACTCCTGGCCCTGCACAGGACATCCCCAAGAATCACAAAGCAAGTCACAACCGAGAATGTCACAAAGGTTTTCCATTTACTATCTCTGCTTCACAGGCGTTGGAAAAATTCAGCTTTTGGGCTCGGTCACCTTCTCCCCCTGGATGGTCAGAGCCAGGAGCTTGCTCACCATGAGCTCCCCAGGACCCATTATCATACCTCCTATGTGTTGCAAACCAGGGAGCTCAGGAGCAATCTCTCCTTTTGTTTGTGTCTATGCCCACCCTCCAGGCAAACTCCAAGTCTTGACTAGTATCTGAACCCAAAAGGAAAAATAAAGGTAGCAAAAGGTGGATGTCTAAGCAGGAAAGAGCGATTCCCTTTGAGCAGCAGGGCTCAGAGGGTTTCAAGGTGCCACCCACTGCCGGTGCCAGGCACATGAGCAGGTGTCCTGTGACCCAGCTGTGCTCACAGTGCTCTGCAGCCTCTCCTTTCCCCCCAGTTTTGGTCTGCTTTAAGGAATCTCTCCTCTGCTGTAGTTTTTCCCAACTCAT
>VZTH01010362.1:406884-421884 GCA_013397815.1 Aleadryas rufinucha
GGTGCCATTGCTGAATTTTTCAATAAATTTTACTGTTGTAGAAATAGAGCAGGACTAGATCACTCAATGTTCCTTAGAGACAAGCATCAGAACCCAAACCACGTTTGCATTTGCTAGAAGTACAGAAGCTGTGCTGGAAACAGGACTCTAAGAACCCTGGAACTCACAGGTTTGAGCCCTCCCACCAAATTCTGGGTAACTACACCTCCTTCTGTGGGTTTGTTTTGTTTCTGTCTACAGCTGTAGGTTCTGGAGGATGAATTGTCTGTATCACTCAAGACTGAACTCACACCTCTGCAGATCTAAGGGCAAACATTTCCAAGGAAAACATAAACCACCACGCAGGAGATCCAGGCTTTCCTATCCGAGGACCAGCTGACTGTCAGGTTCTTACAGCACTCAGTTAAGCTCTTGCTGCATTTACATCATGTTTAATGCATCTTTGAGTATTTTTGTAAGACAACCAGATTGCTTTGAAATTAGCTATATTTTGTGAATTCCAAAGGTTAACTATACAGTGGGATGTGAATACAGAGCCAAATACACCCACAAATACACATACTTGATTTGCACAAATCAACTCATCTTCTGTCTGTTGTTTAATTATAACTTTTCTATTTCATTGGCTTTTTCCTTGTTTCATCAGTACAGGGGGTGAAAAAGTGCCTTCCCTACACCACTGAGCTACGTACTAACAAATTAGAGCTAAGAACTATTTCTAGGTATTTTTCAACTAATTTTAAATGAAGTAAAGATTAGATAAAATTACAATCTCCTTGCAGCTGATTCCAAATAGAAAAGGAAGTGAAATTTATTTAATAACTGAAGTGATTTATATAGCACCAGTTGCACATATTTAATACCAGAGTATTTACTCTGGTAACAAATGAATGAGAAGGAACATAAAGACAGGGGACAACTTTAGCTTTAATTTTGAAAACCTCACACAATGTTCAAATTAATGAAGAGTCTACTGAACTGACAAAAGGAAAACATTTCTAGAACAGCATGGCATTGATAGAAAGTACTCCTACCTTACCCCACGAATATACTGCATTTTGACTTCAGTGGGACTGTCTGTATGAGATTTTGGTATGGAGGTGAGCAAGGCCCTACATTTACAAAAAGCAGACTTGCCCATGGATTTTCATCCATGAAAATCACGGCATAGAATCAGAGAATCTCCTGAGCTGGAAGGGACCCATGAGGATCCTCCAGTCCAACTCCTGGCCCTGCACAGGACATCCCCAAGAATCACAAAGCAAGTCACAACCGAGAATGTCACAAAGGTTTTCCATTTACTATCTCTGCTTCACAGGTGTTGGAAAAATTCAGCTTTTGGGCTCAGTCACCTTCTCCCCCTGGATGGTCAGAGCCAGGAGCTTGCTCACCATGAGCTCCCCAGGACCCATTATCATACCTCCTATGTGTTTCAAACCAGGGAGCTCAGGAGCAATCTCTCCTTTTGTTTGTGTCTATGCCCACCCTCCAGGCAAACTCCAAGTCTTGACTAGTATCTGAACCCAAAAGGAAAAATAAAGGTAGCAAAAGGTGGATGTCTAAGCAGGAAAGAGCGATTCCCTTTGAGCAGCAGGGCTCAGAGGGTTTCAAGGTGCCACCCACTGCCGGTGCCAGGCACATGAGCAGGTGTCCTGTGACCCAGCTGTGCTCACAGTGCTCTGCAGCCTCTCCTTTCCCCCCAGTTTTGGTCTGCTTTAAGGAATCTCTCCTCTGCTGTAGTTTTTCCCAACTCATGAGCTTGGAAAAGCTCAGGGTTTTTGTGTTCCCTGTTGTGTTTTGTGCAGCATGGAGGTACCTGGGGAGAAGAGAACTTGCCAGCACTGACATCTGAATTTGCCAACAGAACAGTTCCCCACAGCCGAGTGAATCTGCAGAGCGGTGTCGGTGGGAAGCACTTCCACCAAAGTGTTAAACCTCCAAACCTCCGCTCTCCGACAGTCCAGTTCTAATTTCAAGGTCCGCTTAATTCCACATCAAATAATTACTGCNTTGCACATATTTAATACCAGAGTATTTACTCTGGTAACAAATGAATGAGAAGGAACATAAAGACAGGGGACAACTCTAGCTTTAATTTTGAAAACCTCACACAATGTTCAAATTGATGAAGAGTCTACTGAACTGACAAAAGGAAAACATTTCTAGAACAGCATGGCATTGATAGAAAGTACTCCTACCTTACCCCACGAATATACTGCATTTTGACTTCAGCAGGACTGTCTGTATGAGATTTTGGTATGGAGGTGAGCAAGGCCCTACATTTACAAAAAGCAGACTTGCCCATGGATTTTCATCCATGAAAATCACGGCATAGAATCAGAGAATCTCCTGAGCTGGAAGGGACCCATGAGGATCCTCCAGTCCAACTCCTGGCCCTGCACAGGACATCCCCAAGAATCACAAAGCAAGTCACAACCGAGAATGTCACAAAGGTTTTCCATTTACTATCTCTGCTTCACAGGTGTTGGAAAAATTCAGCTTTTGGGCTCAGTCACCTTCTCCCCCTGGATGGTCAGAGCCAGGAGCTTGCTCACCATGAGCTCCCCAGGACCCATTATCATACCTCCTATGTGTTGCAAACCAGGGAGCTCAGGAGCAATCTCTCCTTTTGTTTGTGTCTCTGCCCACCCTCCAGGCAAACTCCAAGTCTTGACTAGTATCTGAACCCAAAAGGAAAAATAAAGGTAGCAAAAGGTGGATGTCTAAGCAGGAAAGAGCGATTCCCTTTGAGCAGCAGGGCTCAGAGGGTTTCAAGGTGCCACCCACTGCCGGTGCCAGGCACATGAGCAGGTGTCCTGTGACCCAGCTGTGCTCACAGTGCTCTGCAGCCTCTCCTTTCCCCCCAGTTTTGGTCTGCTTTAAGGAATCTCTCCTCTGCTGTAGTTTTTCCCAACTCATGAGCTTGGAAAAGCTCAGGGTTTTTNTGTCTGTATGAGATTTTGGTATGGAGGTGAGCAAGGCCCTACATTTACAAAAAGCAGACTTGCCCATGGATTTTCATCCATGAAAATCACGGCATAGAATCAGAGAATCTCCTGAGCTGGAAGGGACCCATGAGGATCCTCCAGTCCAACTCCTGGCCCTGCACAGGACATCCCCAAGAATCACAAAGCAAGTCACAACCGAGATTGTCACAAAGGTTTTCCATTTACTATCTCTGCTTCACAGGCGTTGGAAAAATTCAGCTTTTGGGCTCGGTCACCTTCTCCCCCTGGATGGTCAGAGCCAGGAGCTTGCTCACCATGAGCTCCCCAGGACCCATTATCATACCTCCTATGTGTTTCAAACCAGGGAGCTCAGGAGCAATCTCTCCTTTTGTTTGTGTCTCTGCCCACCCTCCAGGCAAACTCCAAGTCTTGACTAGTATCTGAACCCAAAAGGAAAAATAAAGGTAGCAAAAGGTGGATGTCTAAGCAGGAAAGAGCGATTCCCTTTGAGCAGCAGGGCTCAGAGGGTTTGAGGTGCCACCCACTGCGGTGCCAGGCACATGAGCAGGTGTCCTGTGACCCAGCTGTGCTCACAGTGCTCTGCAGCCTCTCCTTTCCCCCCAGTTTTGGTCTGCTTTAAGGAATCTCTCCTCTGCTGTAGTTTTTCCCAACTCATGAGCTTGGAAAAGCTCAGGGTTTTTGTGTTCCCTGTTGTGTTTTGTGCAGCGTGGAGGTACCTGGGGAGAAGAGAACTTGCCAGCACTGACATCTGAATTTGCCAACAGAACAGTTCCCCACAGCCGAGTGAATCTGCAGAGCGGTGTCGGTGGGAAGCACTTCCACCAAAGTGTTAAACCTCCAAACCTCCGCTCTCCGACAGTCCAGTTCTAATTTCAAGGTCCGCTTAATTCCACATCAAATAATTACTGCTATACCCAGAAGCACCTTGTCTCCAGAGCTAAGCATATGGCCAAGGACTGAGACCTACTGGTGTCCATTATGGAAGCAGCACGGGTGCCAAGCCGATTAAAAATGCTCCTGCTCCCTTCGCACGGTGCCCAGTGAGTGACAGCTCTGTGCCTCGGCCAGTCGGGGTGGCTGCCAAAGCAGCCGCTGCTGCACGGGGCCCACATGGCACTGGGAGAAAACACTGCCATTCCTGCTACTGAATTCCCACACTGACCCGAGGACTTTGCTGGGAGCTCAGCAGGAGCGCACCATCCAATTTACAGCTCCAGCCTCCAGAGCCCTCCGTGCCAGCCTCTGGCAGAGACGGATGATGGTCAAACCCCTCCAGTTCATAAATTATGCAAAGGCAATAAATGCACTCAGCAAACAGCTCCCGACGTTTGGCCAGCCTGGCTCTGTGGCAGCTCCTGCCCTCACACAGAGGGGCTGGGCACCAGGGGAGAACCCACTGTCCAGCAGTGCTGTCCTGGGCCAATGGCAGCATTCTATGGACCAGCCAGATGGAAGAAAAAAAGGAGGGGGGAGGAGGAAAGGGCTCTAAGCGCTGCTCGGGGTTTGTATTTCTGTGCAGCACCGTGTGTGTGTGTGTGTGTGTGTGTGTGTGTGTGTGTGTGTGTGTGTGCAGGGCACACTCTGCACTGGCACGTTCTGCACACCCACCCATCAGACAGTTTATGTGCGGGGGTGATGCCAAAAAGGGAGAAGAAAGATGTTTGCTACTCAGTCTGGAAACACAATTGGAGCAGGTGCATGTTGTCCCCATGCCTGAGAGTCAGCTCAGGCACTGCGGGCACTGCGCTCACACACAGCCACCCGTGCTCTGATGTGCTCATTTACATTTCTGGATGCAAGGCCTCCCCAGAGGTGCTAAAGCACAAGGTGTTTCCATCTCCTGCAGCCTTACTGCTGCCCACGGCTGGAGAGCACATTTTGGAAACCGAAGCTGACAACCGTGAAGTTGATTATTCAGAATTACTGGTCAATTTGAAGGCTCGAGTCTGTGCTGCTCGCTCAATTCCTCAATTCCTCCAGCACTTCCCTACCTCCCAGGGCCACAGGAAGAAGTAAAATGATTTAAGTGCTTTGTGGTTCTCAGAGCGCCAGACTGTTTTGGAATTGAAGCGATGGAAATACTTTGTACCGGCCTTCTGCTTTGGGCTGAGTTTCAGTATTCCGAGTCTATTACAAAAAGCTCATTTTTGGTGCTCTCCCACGTCTTTTGTCAGGAAACCACGGCTCTGTGCACAGGCTGCCTTGGAATATTCTGCAAATAACTGGGAATCCAAAATATCATTCAGAGATAGCATGACCTGATTTTTGGATAACTGCCATTAGCTTCACTGGAAGCTGAGAGTGGTAATGTGACAAATCAGGACAAGGAGGCTGCAGACACATTTTACACCTGAACAAACAGAGGCTTCTTGCTCTGATTCTCAGGCTCAAGGCACTTACTGTCTCCACTCTGAACACAAGTTGTGACTGATTACAGTCACCCCAGGCCAGGCCTGAGATGAGCCCAGAGCCACATCGCCAAATCTGCCCTAAACGAACCCCAGGCTCGTGCCGGGCACAGAAGTGAAGCCCAGATGGGCAGAACTGCTGAGCATCCACAGCCCCCTGGATGGCCAAGTCTTCAAGTGCACGTGGTCTCAAATGCTGTGAGAGCTTCTCAAATCACAGCCTGACAGGCTCCTCAGAGGGAGGATTCTGCAAAATGGCTATTTCGTGCTTTTTAAAGTCTTGTACTGGCCAGGAGGGACTCAACAGTTTTCCCAAAGGACCTACAGCACTACCAACCAAGTTCAAAGCAAGTAAAGCTCACTCAAAATGATCTTCACAGATAAAAATCTTACAGGACATATGGAAATGTTAAGGGTGCTCCTAATTTCTATATAATCAGGGGTAATAATGAGACCTCACTGACTGTGATTTGCACAAAGTGGCCATAGTTATCACTGAAACTGTTCCAATCCCTTAAATAACCAAAGTGCACAGCCACCAGCCATCACATCACCTGACACACACGTGTGCCAAGTGTTCAAGCTTCCATTTGCAGTGTTTCTGCAAGTTCCTGCTCCAGAAATGCTAATCACAGTCAGCGGCCCAAAAACTTGCATTTTCATATGTGTGATGCAGTCAAAGTTCAAATAATTATCCCTAAAATCAAGCCCAGGTGAGGAAGAGGACATACCAACTCAAAAGATCTCTGTACCAACAAAACAAAAAGCTTTCTTTCTGCCTCAGCCCAAACCTCCTGAAGCCCTGCAGTCAGCCTGGGCTGTGGCTGCAGCAGATGCATTCCCTGCAATATGGGGTGTGCACACACACACCTGCAGTGGGAAGTGGAAAAAGAACTTTCCAATTCCCAGTCGAGGCCTAATTGCTGCTGTGTTTTTCAGAAGAAAAGGAAAACTGGAGATCAGGCTAAAGATTAGCTGCACCTCCCCAGTCCTCTGTCCCAGGTGGAGAAAGTTAAAATGCACAGCACATCTCCCACAGCACCCGCGGAATGAGCCTGATCCCAAAGCCACGTTTCAAAAATCAGACACCCTATGTGGTGACAGCTCTCATTTGAGCCCATTTTAATAACTTGAGAGAGCCTGGTCCAAATCAAGCTGAGTGAAGATCTGTGCCACCTCGCCAGCTCATTCAGGCTGAAGCAACACCACGGATTTCTCTGTACTTTGCTGATTGAACACATTCTTGTGCAAAAAGTGGCAATCATTGAATATCTCATGTACAATGACATTGAGGAGGGCATTGTTCTCTATTCTGCTCAATGGACTTTGCTGGAACAGCTATTTCATATCTTGGAGCCATTTATCATTGCCACCAAAGGAGTCAGTGCTGCTGCAACGCCAGCGCTGAACAAAGTGATTCTACTCATCTGTCTGCTGAAAAGAAATCTGAAGAAAATGAGGGAAAACCCAGACCTCAGCCTGTTCACACTGACATTTACAATATTCTTGTCCATCTCTCCACCAATGACAAACTGGCAGCCCTGGAAAGGGCAAAGATGGTATTTTAGCTATACAATTAGACCTTTGCTTCCAAGAAAAAAGGAGAAAAAAACATCTCCTAGATGAAAGCAGACACAGACAGGGAATAAATGGGCAATTTTCTAATTGATGAAATGGAGACCGGCAGAGTCACAAAGAAACTAAGAGCAAGAATTTCACTTTTTCCTTCCTATCTGTGACTTTGCCTGCAAGCAGCATTCAGCATGGAGCTCCTTGCCAAAGAATCTTATATATAGCATCTCACAAATTGGTTAACATCACAGTCTGCTTAGCAATTCCTCACCATTATCCACTGTGATTCACTGTAAGGAATGGCTCTGAAACAGAGATGGTCTGAGAAGTTTAAGGTCTGCTTTCTTAAAAGCTAAAATTATGGATTATTCACCAGAAAGTCCCATTTTACACAAATTATCTTAGTCTGGACAAAAGATTGCAATGTTGACCTTTAATCTGAATTCCATTTTATCCAAACTACTTCACTTCAGATGAAATGTATCAGTCTTGGACATTTGAAGTTATCTTGTCCCCTTACAAGAAAAATATTCAGAACTTAGAATGTCTTTCAGGTGCAATTCTTTTAAATTCCTCCCTCCCAGGACTTTTATGATGGTTTTATATTATAAAATGACACAATTAGTGGTTCCTTTTAGCTCTACCATCAACAAAACAATGTTTTGATAAGAAAAAATTATATTTTGAGTTGAAAACTCTGGATTATATGGCTGTCCAGGATAAAGATGATCCACTTTATATGTCTCTAGGATGTGGATATATCCTTGGTACCTGGTGGGAGGCCCAAATAGTCCTGGTAGGCCACAGGGAACTGGTCTGTAAAGCCAAGAGGGGATTTCCCTGCAGAAAGACCCCTAAAGACAAGTCCTGCTCTGAGGTTTGGTTCTGCTGTGTTGTATTTGCAGGGATATCCCCTGACGGGCAGGCTGGGAGCTGTGTCACTGGGAGGCACTGGAGGCTGCTGGGCACTGCTGGGGAGGTAGCACAGGACCTGCCTGGGGCTGCCAGGGGCAGAGCTGCCTCTCTCTGTCCTGCCAGGCTGCCCCAGCTCTGGGTCACCCCAGGGACACATGAAACCAGCCCTGGAAGAAACTCATTGTCTTTTGCTCCTGGGAAACTGAGCTGGGGCTGGAGGTTACTGCACCTTCTGTCCCCCAGCTCCCACCCCCAGCAGCTTCCTCACGGTGTCACCGCTCAGTGACCCCACACCTGCTCGAGGCCCCATCCAGCCATCCCCAGAGAACAGGATGATGCTCCCACCAGGGCCACGGGAGCATTAAATGTGTTTTCCAGATGGAAAACGAACAATGCCATGCATTCCTCAGCTCAGCACCCTCGGGAAGTGCCCACCACCAGCCAGGCACCCAAATCCCACCAGAGCAGCTGGCACCAGGCACTGCCAGCCACACACACGGAGGAATCCTGATTTTAGGAAGTCATTCTCTGTTCAGTAAAAGGGTGAAGTCCCTGCCTCAGCTCCTGAGGGCTCCATAAGGAAAAATGCCTCCATGGCTCTCCCCTGGGACTGGGGATGCACGTTTGCTGTCTCCTTACCTGCCTTGCTGGCTGCAGGCAACATGCAGCTGTCATGTTATTTTTAGCACCCTCTCAACTGATGGCAATTTGCAGTGTGTAATGTCATGTTTAGCATCCTCTCAACTCATGAGTACTTTTTCAGGGTTCAAAAAAATAAATAATAGTAAATAATAATAAAAATGTGCATTTGTACTGATGGACTAAGTCAATAGGAAAGATTTAAACTAATCAGTGGTTAATGAAGTCAGTGCATAATACTGCGCAAGTGGGAGTTATCTGTGTAAGAAAAGATTCTTATTTTTCAGAACTCCTGGTCTTAGCTCATGAGTTCTGTTTGGAATTTGAGTCTTCCAGGTACTTACAGGCTAATGAAATAAAAACACCTTGATTGACAAGAAGCAAAGCATGTTACGGGTTAAAATAATACAAGAATCTATTTTTTACACTGTGTTGTGATCCATAAAAATCACCCTGAGCCTTTCCTCTTTCTTCTCTGCCTGTGAAGCCAATTGCTTTGATTGCAGTGATATGAGCTTACTGAAATGACTTGCCCTTGCTTGTGAAGCAAATGGAACATGCTAATAGAACTTATCGCATTACCGGATGCAAAAGTGCCATAGCTCATTACTTTAAGATAAAAGGATATCATTGCAGACGGGAAGCAGAATTGACTTTCTGAGGCCCGACTTGATGATGATTTAATCAACTGCTCTCTTTCACTTCTCATCTCTGCGCCTGTCGGTTTCCCAGGTGCTGTTAAATGAGACACTCAGAAAGTGAGCGGAGGGAAAGAAATTGCTGTCATTACTTTTCAAGAAAGGAGGTATGCAAATTTTCGACAGAAAGATTGCGTTCATAATGGGCCTGGTAAAATACAAGGATCATGCTTGACAGGTGAGGGCAAGTCATTTGTACGTCCTTAAAGTGAAGCAACCATCCTCATTTAGAAATTGTGCTCGATAAGAGAAGCTACAAATGAAACCCACGCGATGGCTGAGAGCAGCCAGCAAATCTTTGAAGACTTTGCTGCTGCAGCTCTGCCTTCAGCAGGTGCCTGGCGTGCCTTCACACGTGGCTCTTCCCAACTGCCAGATGGCCAAAGTTTGACCTCAGTATCTCACAGAGATTCCTCTTAAATGTTTTTTCTTACTGTCAGCATTATATTCACAGTCTGGGGTCTGAGAGTTTCTTCCTTTCTTCACCAATGCCAGAAATAGAAATTACGACAACAACAAAAACCCCAACCAGCTAGGTGAGGGTTGAGTTAACTTTGAAAACAGAATCAAGAGGTTGGAGGCAACAACTTGTTTTCCTCTGCATGTGTGACAGATCTTGGATGGTCCGGAGCTTACACTTCATACAGCCAAGTAAAAAGAATAACCCACGAAAAGGGTTGTGGTGGGAAGCAAAGAGGATGAAAAGATGCTTCTGCAGGGCCCAGAAGGAACCTGGGGTCCTGTGTGATTGCAGCAAGAGAGGAAAGGGTGAAGAGAGAGAAACTGGATGCTCTATTGACCTGATGGAGAAGTTCTGATATTCCAAAATTAGACGTTAAGAAAGCACAATAATTGAGATGATGAATTAGGCACAGGCTAAAAACACTCTAAAGATCTTGGATGGCTATTGAGCTGTTTGGATCATTTTAAATGGGGAAATGAGAACTACCAAGCTTTTATTGGTGTCAATCAGGTTTTCCATCAGAGATTGATAGTCAGCCACAGCAAACAGGTTCCTCGGGGACACTCTAAGCAATGGATACAGCAGTTTGTCATAAAATGTTGACATTTTGTCTCAGATAACAGCACAGGACTTAAATAGAATTAATGTCATGAATATTTAGAATTAACCAAGAAACAGCTGGGAAATACTGCCAAAAAGTAAGCTGAGTACAACAGAAAATTATTTAAATAAGAACAGCTGCTATATTAATTCCAAAATAGGTGCATTTTAAGAATTTATTTTTTTTTTTCTCAAGAACACAGTTCACTGCTGCTGTGCTTGTTTATGAAACACAACTATCAGATATGTTATTTGCCCTTTTCCCTGTGTGTCAGGTCCTTAATCCTCCATATCCACCTAACTGGGAGTGATCCAGCAATACCCTTTGGATCTGACTCACCTCTCACCAAAAATACTGCACTGGAGGTTGAGAAGCAAGATGATGGAGGAAAGATAGCTTTGGGCTGGGACTCAGGAGATCCACCTCTGTCACTGGCTATCAGGATCACCTCAGGCAAGTCACTTACTCCCTTCTGCTGTCAACCCTCTCCTTTTCATCTCTTGGCTATTAAATGGTACACTCCCTAGGATTTGCTTACTTTTCACTGTATGTGTTTATAAAGTGTGCAGGATAATAAGGCATTTTTCTTAGAGAATGTTGGTCTTAGTAAGTAGAGGAAATAAAGAAGAAAAAAGCATTAAGACCTGGATCAGGCCCTAGACACACCATGCCTATTTTCAGTATAGATCTCATCTTCTACCAACTAAAGTGCATGACCTCTGGAAAACTGTATCATTTCAAGTGAAAATTATTTTTATTTTCACTTAGAGCAGCGCACACAGAGCAGCAGCAGCCCAGCATCGACAGCACTGCACAGGGGTTGCTCTCTGGTGCAGGCTGCAGCAACTCTGAGCACAACATGGCTACTGAAGCCCACACAAAGACAGATTACATTGATTTCTAGGGTAAAATAGTGGTAGAAATCGTACCTGAAACACAACATAAATAATAAAAAGCCATCTTTTCTGTTCTTTCCCAAACAAGACCTCTTTAGCTTTTGAGTTCTGTGTCTTCACAGTAGCCTAAACAAGTTAAACTGAATTGTATAAATAATAATGGTAATAATAATTCCCCAAACAACCCCAAACAACTGATCCTTAGGGATAAGGCCTTAACAGCTGAGCTATAAACCTCTGAACATTGGATTTTAATGGATACTAAAAACCCCTTAACTAAGCCCTAGAAATATAACCTGAAACAAAATGATTTGTGTTCTAAGCTGTTTGCAAACTCCCATAAATGTTCCTCATTGTCATAATGCCAGAAAAATAGCTCAGCCTGTGTACTCAGCCCTGCAAAATGGCTTCTGTGCTGTGCTTTCATTCCCTTTTCCACTCTCTGCTTTATAATTCATCACTCCCACTGTTGTTATGTATTATTATTACTATTATTATTTATTGCTGCCTTTATCATTTTTGTACAATTGATAAATTGTCTGTGCTAGACCTGAGGGAAGAGAAGGATTATTCTAAATGTAGAGCAAGTAAATATAAATTGTAAAGACAATGGCACACTTTGGCCTGCCTGGCTCAGATTTCCTTTTTGACATACATGGTTCTATAATTTGGAATCTGTGATCTCTTATTAGGAAATGAAAGCATTATTTTTTTCCCCAGAATGCTGCAACTATAATAATTGAATTTAAAACAGGAGTTGTATTTCTCTTTCTAGAGGTAAGAATAATATCCCTGATTTATCAGTTGAACTCAGCCATTTGTTATTCAAAGAGTGGCTGAGAGTAAGTAAGAATATTCATCGCTGCCTGGCTGCCCCATCCCTGGAAGTGTCCAAGGCCAGGTTGGACAGGGTTTGGAGCAACCTGGGACAGTGGAAGGTGTCCTTGCCCATGGCAGGGGGTGGAATGGGATGGGCTTTAAGGTCCCTTCCAACCCAAACCATTCTGGGATTCTTTGATAGCTGGAGGATGTTGTCCAACAGAGCACCCACCACTGGAGACACCCCCTTTACCAACAAGCAGTGGCAGAAGTGATACCTCGGTGTGTCCCAGCAGCCCATCCCGAAGGGGAACTTCTCATTTCCTCCAGCTCTCTCATCGTGAGGACCTCCTGCAATCAGCCCCAAACCCCCATGTGCCTCCTCTGTTCTGAGCAGAAGCTGTTGCTCCCATGTTGGTTCCGCAGTGATCCCGAACTGGGGCTCACAGTGCTCCCACAGCAGAGAGGTGGGAGAGCCACGGAATATCCTGAGCTGGAAGGGACCCCCAGGGATCACCCAGTGCAGCCCCTGGCCCTGCACAGACCCCCCAAAATCCCACCCTGGGCATCCCTGGCAGCGCTGTCCAAGCGCTCCTGGAGCTCTGGCAGCCTCAGGGCCGTGCCCATTCCCTGGGGAGCCTGGGCAGTGCCCAGCACCCTCTGGGGGAAGAACCTTTCCCTGATCTCCAACCTGAATCTCCCCTGATACAGCTCCAGCCATCCCCTGGGTCCTGTCCCTGGCACAGAGCAGAGGTGGGAGATGTCCCTCCACTGTTCCTCAGGAGGAAGCTGCACAGGCAGCTCCAGGTAAGACCCAAACACCTACTTTAAGAGCCATTCTCCTGTACAAATACCCACTCTGGAACACCAGGCCCTCAGTTTACCACCAATGCTCTCCTCACAGGGATAGAAGAAAAATGTTTGGGGTTTGGTTGGGTATTTTTTTCCCACTGCTGCATTAACCTACCCCCAGACTAAGTGATAAAAACTCCTATATCATAAATACTATCACAGGCTCCATGACTGTTATCAGCAGTGGCAAATTACCTGTCACAGCCAAGGCAAGGGATTGCTTTGAATAGTTGGCTTTTAGCTCAGTGCTCAAAACGTTATCCCTGTCCAGAAGGGTCTTGGAAAATGCAAGAGTTTTGCCAGCAGCAGCTGTGCTGAAGCAGGGCTGTGGCCAGTGCAGCACTGAGCATTGCTGACACTGCCCTTGTGCTCCTTCTTCAGCTCAATGAGATGTCACACTGCTGGGAATTCTCTCTTCCAAAGGGGAACCCCACATGAGGGCCAGGAGACACCCTGAATGTCAAACACAGGACTTCCCACTAAACTCTCTGTCAAGAAAGAAGGGACACATGGAAGCAGGAGGGGATGTAAAACAAGTCTGTCGGGGAATATGAGGATCCACATGATGCCTGGAAGGAGCAGAAGCTTCATATCTTTGATCTTTGTGGTCACCACTACCCCACAGACAAAAATTCACATCAGATTTCTGGCTGGATGATCCCAGCAAAGCACCTGCATCTTGTACAGAAAGGAATTTTAAACTGCTCAGCTTGTGCTCTGCAGTTTTGAGATGGATTAGGTAGAGCAAGGAAATTCATTGCTTTCTCCAGAGATATTCTCTGTGAATACAGAGCCTTGGAATTCCACAAGGGATGTTTTAGCGAGGTAGAGGCTCCCTCTATTTTACAGATACCAAAAGATTGGAAGTTCCATTCTCATCTCTTTTGAAAATTTAGTAATAGGAAGGCTCTGAGATTTCAAACGTTCTCCCCACAAAAACCTCTGTAGGCTCTATCATCTTCAGTCTAAGAAGCAAGTGAATAACAAGATGCAGTGGGTAAAAACCAGATAAATTAAGACTGGTGCATATTTTAAAAACGGAGAATAATTTATTATTCTTCACTTAAAAACAGGGCAGATTTTCCCTAACTGAAAAAAAATTAATAAAAAATTAAAACCTTGCCTAAATGTTGTGCCCTCGTTCAGCCAGAGTTACTGTACTCCAGGCAGTACAATTAATTAGTGGAGATCATATGGCCTGTGCTAGACAGGAGGTCACAGCAGATCACACCCTCATTGCCGTAAATGATGTGAATTTATAAATCCCTAAACATCCACATCCTTCCACTCCTACATCCACAGCCAGCTCGTTAATGCTTCGGATCTCCTGTGATCCAGCAATTCAGGCCATTCAGTGACAACAGCTCTTTCCATGCTGGGACAATCCTGAAGGGCTGTGAACGACCTCTGAGCTTACTTTGGAGCCAGGAGGTTTTCCCATTTCCCAGGAACAGCAGATCCTGCCAGCTTTTACAGTGAATTTGGTGTTGGTGTTGCTGTGTATGTTGAGTTTTATTCATGTTCACAGGATTCAGTTTTATCATGCTGCAGGAATAGCACTTCTTCAAGACTCATTTCAGCTTTGCTATTAAGCTCGACTACCTTTTTTGAGTAATCAATAAAAAGTCTGCTACAAGAAGACACTGTGATTTACAAATACAGGAAAAGAAAGAGCATGATGCAGAGCCATTGGTATGGATGTGAAGGACTGTTGGGAGGGGGGAAATAAAAAGACTATGAGAAGAATCTGAACAACCAATTTAATCTTGGAGGAAAATTCAGCAGAGCTATCCTGCGTGGCAGCTATCATAAAAAGATGCGGGAGAGATCTATGGGAAATTCAATACAAAACCTAAAATGTTCACCAATGGGGTCCTTCAGAGCAAGGGAGAGGGGGAGACAGCAATTTCTCACAAAGCATTACAGAAGGCAGCCTTACATTTTCCCTCAGAGCTCCTAAAAATAATTATTAACATGCAAGGGAGAGATGCCAGTGGATACTCTGAACTGAGGAATACTTTGATACAGGCATGGATTTATCAAAGACTCTGCTCCCATCCCCACCCAACAGAGGAGGGCTCAGGAGCATGTGTTTCTTCCCACCCCACACACTTACAACAGCCCCTTCAATCATTTCTTGTCAATACACACAAATCTTGTTGAATTCA
>VZTH01010362.1:424384-466113 GCA_013397815.1 Aleadryas rufinucha
CAGCCGGGACACGAGTGGGGCACCGAGCACCCGCAATCCTTGTCTCAGCTTCCACCCCCTGAAATCCCTGCAATGCTCCCCTTATTGAGTGGGTTTGGGGCTGTGCATTTATCACACCTCACCCACGGCCACACCAAGGCCTGGCCGGGGGATACGGCTCGAGCACCTGCAGCGGCTGCTCTGAGTGCAACCTGCTTTTACAGCCCCTCACAGGAGGCAGACTTCGGTGGTTTCTTTCTCCTCATGCAATTACATTCCCATCCAGTGTAATGTTTTCATGACTATCATATAATGGAACTTAAAGCTGATCATTTTAGAGCCCTAGCAATAACGATAAGGGTTTGCAAATACCACAGAGGGAGGCTGTGGCATCCTCTCCTACAGCTGTAATGCACAGATTGAATCTGAAACAAAAAAAGCAAAGTTGTACATGTGTTCTAGCATAAAACTTAATATCCAAGTTATTAGGCTGGGAAAAAACAGAAATTAAAATCTGGCTGATATGTGTGAAGATAAACAGGGTCAATTAATTTATTTAAATTGGCTTAATAGACCATTTTTGTTCTTGTTTAACTCAAGAACTTTAAATTTAAATGATCTAATCCTTTTTTGGCATTTTTAATATGAACACTATACCAAAAATATTATTATTGTACATAAATGAGACATAGTTTTCCTTCAGCCCATTTAATTTTATTTTTGCCTTTTAAATAAGGGATAAGTACATTTGTGTTTGCATGATGGCTCCAGTACTCCCAAGCCCTTTTAAAGTAAGGCCACATGGGGCAATCACAAACAGGGCAACAGCCCCAACAGCTCCAGCCTCAGACCCACTGCAACACGCAGCAGAGCTGGTTTTCCAGCTGCAGGAGCTGCCAGTTGCCATGAAAACACAGAAAAAGTCAGGGAACAATCCTTTCCCTGACAGGTCTTTAAGGTCTCACAAATGGGGCTTAGGCCTCTCTAACAGTGCACTGCTCTTCGTTATTTATGGTACAAAGAGCAGGGGGGCAAACCTGTAATTTGGGCAGTGACAGAACATCTCATTAAAATCACCAGAATAAGAAATAGCTGTACTTTAGCTCTCAGTCACAAAATTTAAGGAATATTTTGATTATATTTCAGACCTGAAAGCATGCAGTCCATCTTCCCCCTTGCCCCTGAAGCCATCCCCTCTGTCTTTGTCACATTTGTGAAAATAAAACTCTTTTAATTCGGAGTATCTGGTGTTTACCAAGAACAGCTGTGATTGTGCAAGGCCACTGCTCTCTGAGGTGTTGGGGGAAAAAATGGACAGGCCAGGGTGTGCAAGACTGTTTTTTTTTTTTGAGGACCAGGCATGTAACAATCTTTTCAAGCTTTATTTCTGCACTTTCTAAGTGAAATTACTATCCATGTTCCTATGTAAGCTCTCTCCAATTGAAATATCTAAATAAATGGGCAGACAACACTTTTAATCCCACTAAGGATTGCAATATTGGAGCTGAAGCAGGATTTCCAGCCAAATGTACTGGCCTTACCCTGAGCCCCCAGCCCTGGGTGTGCTCCGTGCCTGCTCAGGCACAGCACTCGTGGCCCTTCATTATGATTTGTAACCTACAGAAATAAATGGCCAGGAATTGTGAGCGAGAGCCCTACAGCATTTAGGACCCTATTCAGCTGGAAAATTACACAGCCTCCCGAGGCACATGAGCCCCCGAGAGGCCTTGGCAGCAGCAGATCCTTTCAGGAAAAAGGTCAGCCAAGCACCCGAGGAGGAGGAGGGAATACAAGAAACATTTAGCAGCTCCAAAGCAGAAGCAGCAAAGAGCTCTTCTTTGTCCCCAGGTATTTGTCTGTCTCCCTTCTCCTGCCCTACACTTGCCTTGGAAGGAGAAAGTGTTTCTAAAATATTTGGGGACTGAGAAGGAGCTATCCTCAAAGAGTCACCACCCAGAGGAGATGATCTCTGTCCCTGGAGTGCAGAGAGCCTGAGGAGACTGCTGCTGATAAAACACAGTCTTGAGCGTGCTTCTCCTTGAGACACCCAAACAAGGAGCCTAAATCCAGCCCTGGAATTCAGTAGAAGCAAATGGAAAAGGAGACAAAACACAAATAAAGACAGCAGACAAGCATCTTATTTTTCACATGAAGAGCAAATTGTGCTTTTCTGAGGCCACCTAAAGCCACCTCCTGCAAGAGCCTCTGCTCTCACCCTCATCATTCAGGTCACACATAACACAGGTTGTGCTGCTAAACGTAATACACTTATTTCTATGACTGACCCTCATGCACTCCTCTCAGTGGGCATATCTGTTCTGGCTGTTTCTCTCTGGAACCACAGAGGTATCTTACTAAAAGGTAAATGACGGAATTTCCATGGGCATTATTGAAAAGTGGAAATGAAATCCCAAATCTGCACCCTCCAGTGTCATTGTTACAGAACCTCCACTGCTGCACAGAGTGGAGGAAATACACTGGAAATGCAGCAGCACTGAGTGTAAAGGGTGCTTTTAGTGAAGAGTACACTGAAAAATAAGCTGCTTCCCATCAGCGAGTACATTCTTTATCTGTAGCGTAACATTTACAAAGCTTGTTCAGGAAAAAAATGTGTTAAATCTTTCATCAGGCTACAGACACTTTATTTGGAGTCTTCACAGAAACCCAAAGTAGTGCCATAAGGTGCCTGGAATATTAGCCAAGATAAAACCTTCAGGGCCATGCACGCTACTGTTTTCAAATCTGTTCTTTCATCTGATGTGCCAGTCGAAATTACTTCTGCAACATGGTCAGAACCAACCTGGATGGATTTATAATGCCTGAAATTGCTATGGGCATATTTTTGTGAATCGCCTAGAGACAAACAGATAATTCTCTTTAGATTGTGCGAATTGCTAATTCTTATGCACGTCATGTGTTTGCCAAGTGGCATGTTTAGACAAGGAAATTGCAGAATATTCCTGATGTCACCAGAGCTCTATGCTTAGAAAGCCACAGGAGTGTAGGACAGTGTCCTTTCACGTATCTCACATATATATTACAAGGAATTTTAACTCAGTACTTGTTACCTTTCCTCACTACAAGACTACCTGTCTAAGAAGGGAGTGAAATGCTAAAGAGCAATTACCAACTATACCAGAGCAACGTAAGTACTTTGTGCGGGTAAAGGAAGCAGAACCCAGCTTTTTATTTTTCTCTGCTTAGGCAATTGGAATAAACAGTGTAAGTGTCATCTTTTGAGTCAACATGTCAAGTTGAGTTTTGTGATATCTCATCTCTGTCTCTTGGCATCATTACACCACACACAGAACCCTCGCAGAGCCTCCCTCGCTCATGCTCCCCCCAAAAACACAGCTTGTGCCACCAGTCCCCGAGCTTCCCTCTCTGTTCAACCTTCTCGAAATTTTTGAACTCATTGGCCAATTTCACCCACATTTGACAAGAGATTTCAAAGCTAATTAAGCTCATGTGAGTTTTCTGCAAAAGGCGGCCAGTTGGTGCAGAGCCCCGATGAGTCTGAAGGAAAGGCTGCAGCGTGTGATCACACCTCGCTCCCGCCCAGAAAATGCACACACAAGAGAAATGTTAGAACAACTCCGAGAGAAAAAGCATCAATCAAAGGTTTCAATTAACTCTCGATGGGAAATCAAGCTTTGATAAGTTTTTTGCTCCTATTTATTTTACTACATCTGACTCAGATTCGGAGGTGCCAGCTTTTAACTAATATAGAAATTAGCCTCATCCTTAAACCCAACAGGGACATCTCTGTACAGCATGTATTATAAAGCGTAATTGTAGCTTCAGGGCATCATTTCAGATGAAAATGTAAGATATACAATGAAAGAAAATTCCATTTGTATTATGACCAGATTTTGCTTCTCAAGTGACTCTTCACACGTGGAGAAGTTGCTGAACTGTGTGTCCGGCCAGCGCAGAACTGACAGTCCCACACTTATGGCTTAAGGCCATGGGATTATTAAAACCATGGATTTAACTCCTGGCCGACACACACTCTTCTTCAGCAACTTCGGGTAAATCCCCCTTCCTCTCTTTTTGTGCTGGATCCTTCATCTGTAAAACAAGACTTTGTTCCCTTCCCCTACACTTCATCTTTCCTCTCTATTTCTGTTGTGCTCTCTTCTATACAAACTGGATGACGCCTGCTTTCCCTGAATGCCCATTAAACTGTTTTCTAACTCGAACAAATCCAAACACAAACATAGTGAATCCATTTTTCTGAAGTATTTTAAGTGGATTTTTGTTTTGTTTCTTTTAGTCCCTGATCACTGGCCATGAAAAAATTCCTGTGGCTCCAGAAGGCTGGGTCTGCCCACGAGAAGAATGCCAGCTTAACAAATCAGTAGCTTTGGAGTACTTAAGGAGGTGTTAGGAATATACAGTTGCTTTTCTTTACTGGGAGGGAAACATGATTAATATATTTGTTTTAGCACGTGCTATGTATGCAGCTTGGTTGTGTTTTACAAGGGGGAGTAACAAATTAGCAGTCGCCAAGGAGTCACTTTAAATCCCCTTTAGATTTCATCACTCTTTAAAATGGGGTTTCTCAAGGCAAACAGGAAAGAATTTTATTTTCAAAGGGAAGAGAAAACAGTGTTGCTAAAACACTTCTGCTCTCTATCCCTGCGGGATGCAAAAATAATCCATGACTGCGACTTCCATGAATTCAGTTAACTGCGGTTAAATTGCATCACAGAACCCGTCTTTAACAGATCTGCAATGGTTAATGAACGTGGTGGGGAGACCAGATATTTCTTCAAAACAACTCATCAAGTAAGCTGCCTCCACTTAACAGATGTAAAGGCAGGGCCCGAAGTGGGAGCTGGCAGAAACAGATGGTGCCTAAGGGCAGCTTTCTGTTCCAGTGCTCTTGGGGGCCAGGTTAGGCAGGACGGGAGGGGGGGAGAAGTGGGGGCTGTGTTTTTCGGCAGCAGGTAAAATCCATTTGTCACACCAGCTCCAACTGGGCTTTCAGCACAAAAGTTTAATATCTGAAACCAATGAGGCATTCTGCTCTCCGACTGCAGCAAGGCAGGAAAACCTCTCAGAGCAGTATGGAGCCCCAGCCTTTTCCAGCAGGGAGAGATGTCAAACTCCTCATTCTGTGAGATTTGCCTTTTCTCTTTCCTTTTCAAACAAATAAAAAATGGATATGCAAAGGGAAGTGTTTTACCTTATTACACCTTCAGGGAAAGAACACAGAGTGGCAAGGGTAAGTGTGTTTTCCCTCTCTGTTCTCCACAGAATAACATCAGTAACCTCATAAAGCAGCCCTGCTTTCTCCTGCCCTGAAATACAGACACACACTGCGGCACCAGCAATAAATTTCCATCGCCTCCAACTTCCAGCATTGCCAAGGTATGTGCCACAGAGAGCATTTTTATGAGCCGGTCTTTGACTGCCAGGATTTTGCCTTCATAAAGAAGAGATTTTAGTCCATTCTGTCTATTTATTTTGTGTAGAGGAATCAAGGTCAATAAACCATGGAGAAATTCACTCTACCTTATTCCATTTCAGACTTTTGTCATCCACGCTTTATCGAGTATCTGAATGAATTTTTAATATCATGCCACAAAATGCTTTGGTCTTCTATCATACGCTGGGACTCTATAAATCTGATAACACTTGGGAGTTCTCAAATATACTCAGCACTGAAGAAACAGCTTTAAAGTTTAGTCATTCTGATGAAATGTAAGAGCTTATATCAGTGACAGGTTGACAGAAAAAGCTGTTTTCCTTTCCATTTCACAGACTTCCACGTATGAACGCCATGAAACATGTCAGGACTTTCTCTGAGTCTATGAAGACAGAGATGGCATCTGCTCCCAGTGGGGAGCCCTTCTAACCAGTAATACTGTAAAATTTCATGATTCTGAAATCTGATCGACAGCCAAAGGAAGGACAGGGAGGAGGTGTTTACTGTATTTTATAGGAGAGCATCAATTGCTTGTCTTGGCACATGATGTATATTTTTATGGCATACAATGCCACTTTCAACATATTTTTTAAAATTAAAGTGTATTCATGTTGGCTGAACAGGTTTATAATTTCTGCTTGCTGGAAAAAAATACACATTTTTAAAAAGTAGGTATTAACCCTGTACACTCATCACTGCAGTTACAGGCAGGTGGGCAAAAGAGCCTTAAGCAAACCCACAGAGATCTGCTCTCAGCAGCCCAGCACAGAAACACATTAACTCCTTCCAGCACCACTGATCCCCTCTTCCAGGGACAGCACAGAGAGGAAATGGATCCAGGGACTCTACGGCCAATTAAAAATTATCTCATAATAATGTGGCCAAATTGAGATCTCATTAAGAGAGTGCTTTAGATTTTCACATTTGCTTTTAACAAATATGCATCTCCATGGCCCCACTGAATTTATGCAGCAACACACACACCCCTACAGGTTTCAGCAACTCCTGGAACCCATGCACAGGAGCTTCCCCCAGACCCCAGTCCCAGCTCCCAGGCAGCTGATTCCTCTGAAGTATCTCTGCAGGTATGGGCTGGTGTTTGCTCAGCCAAGGAACACAACTGTTCCTTCTCCCAGCACCAGTTTTCAACCTGTGATTTCTTCAATGCTGAAATCCCACACACGTCCTCCAAGAGAGCTCCACATCGTAAGGAAGAACAGCAAACCACCAGTGGGTAGCTTTAAATCACTGGATGCCTTTACACTTTCAAAGTAAAATTTAAGGTATGCACAATTCAAAAAAGCCTTGCAAACCACCCCAGGGCTTGCAAACATACTGACCTCACAACTCCTGACTGTCCACATGGTGATACAAACTCTTTCTCACAAAAAAACAAGAGGACAAACCCAAGATTCTTGTAATTTTACTGATTGTAACAATACTAAATAGAAAATGAAAGGATGACAGGGACTGGGCACATTTGTAGGAGGAAGACACCAAATCTAAATTATTAACAAATGAAAGACTGCAGCAAGCACTGTGTAGATACGGATTTGGAGGAATGATTTATCTGTGTACACAGAGCTAGGGCTTTTCTTGGTTTTAGTTTGAAGAAGATCATGGAAGCACCCAGAAAGACATTTTCAGAGTCTGATTTATCTTTTACTTGCCTGAAATCACTATGCATGAAAGAGGGAAGAGAGAATCAAATGTTCACACTAATTAACGTTTTATTTTGTCATGCCAAGGTAGGTGTTGGTGACATGGACTACTATGGTATAAAGAATTCAGAGTAGCTGGAAATTCAGCCATGGTCCATTAAGCCACAGCTAACTAAGGCTACTTGAATCTGGAACTCCTGAGGTTAGGAAGAGTGGGACTTCCAGGTATATACAATAGGTATATGCAGTAATGTTCAGTATATTATTTAGGAACACTGACCTCTGACTTGTGGAAGTGTTTGGTCCCTGCACTTTCTCCCGCCCCAGCAGCTCTGTGAGATACGGGGTGTGGGTGTGGAGGCATTGTAACTGCTCGGGTTCTGATTCAGATAATGCCATGGGTAGCTGTAACAGATGGCATTCCCGGTACTGCTGCTTCCCAGACAAAGCCCTTCCAGCCAACTGCCACTCTCCTCCCTCCTGCTTTTCTTGACTAAGGAGATGTCAAGGTGGAATAAAGCAAAGTTCAGGCCTTTCTGTACCAGCAAACACCAACAGGGCAGTGCAATGCCAAAAAGAGAAATCATTGCATAGGAAGAGTGCAGCAGAACTAAAGCAAATTATATATGCAGGGGTAGAGGGGCCTACCCAGAAACTCAGGTGACTTTATTATGCAATTAGAAAAGATAAAGTTATCCTTTTATCACTATTCTTCCTCCTCTTCACTGGGAAATAAAGAGGTTGGCTGCACTCCTGTGTGTGTGCAGACACAACTCTGTCTCGGGTGACTTCAGAGGGGAGGAGATGATTTTGAGAACAGCTTCTCCTTACAGGATGCACCTACTGATCAGTTGAAAGGATATTGATTCCTGGCTCCCAGGAAACAGCTTGTTCCAATGTGCATCGAGTACATGCTCTACCTTGCTGGAAACTTCAATAGCATGGACCTTATTCCTGTGACAATTATGACAATTTTAGATTGACATAATTGTGAAAATTGTGAAGTTGTTCTGCATTCACACTGTTACTTGTGGTACTGCAGTGAGAACATCTTTATTTTAGCAATTAAAGAAGGTCATGTTAGTACAAGTTCAGCTTCAAAGGATTTCCAAGTTATTGAGGACTCCAGCCTCCCAGGAAGCAAAAAAATATCTAATCTACACCTTCAATCTTATAAACCTGAGCTAAAAACTTCAGGATGACAAAGTATAGCATTTTAGAGGTGGAATTTAAAAGAAGAACCATATGGGGCTGTTTTCCTATTAGTCTGACAGGCATTCTGAAATAATTTATTGTAGGGCTGGTGTGTGTTTCTTTGAGAGAGATTCAGGGGAAATGTGATTTTAAAAACTCTTCATCCCTCCCTGCTTAAACGCTTCATGCACCCCAAAATCTCAGAGTTGGGTACTCTTCCAAACGCAGAGCTGTACCAGTTTACATCCCTGCACTCTGCTCTGGTATTACTGTTCTGCATTAACACAATCTGAAGGCATGTTTTTAGCATTAAAAGTTTTTGCAAAGTGTTTGGGTTATTTTACATGGAAGTGACTGGTACTATTCAAATAATTCCATTTCATTCTGGGCCAGATAAAGAGTGGAGTATATAACATATTGTATGGTGCAGAATGCTATAGCCAGAACAGGAAAATAGTCTGAGTAGTTATTATCAGTTTGCTTTTTAAGTATGTTATTTACAATACGCAACAGATGTTCTCCGAATGTTAATGGAAAAATACAGGCCTTGTATTTATTTCTTTTCTGACAGACTAAAAAGTGCAACTAATATAATAATAATAATCTTGGAAAACCCGAAGATTACTTCACAATTTGGAAAATGCTGTGTTGAGTCATTAGTCTTATTATCTGGTATTTTCATAACTCACTAGATAAACACTGTAAACTCTGATTTCCTGGTAATGAGCCTTTATATGTGCAAGAGCAGGCCTCCAAGAAATCTCAATTAAGCTGAAGGAAGAGTGTTTTGGAATGACCCCAGCCCCAAACGCTGCAGTGATGTGTCAGTGCCTGTGCCCACGCCGGGTCCTCCCTCCCTGCCCATGGACAGGCTCAGGATTGCCCATTCCAAACCCTATTTCCCCCTGCTAACTCAACTCTGCTTCCAGCCTGGGCTCTGGGAGCCTGAGGGGTTCACGTTCTCCTCATGTGAGGCTCTGTAGAACAAATCTGGTTTCTTTTACTCCATCGGGGTCCCTAATTCCATTGATAAAAGCTTAAGGGAGTGCATCTGCTGAGAAAATGGGACAACAACTGCTATCCCTGCTCTCCAGGAACAAAGGCTCCAAGCTCATTCCTGATGTTTGCAATTGGGGTAATAAATTGCCCCCATGTGCAGCACAAGTGATTCCTTAGGCAGATAAAATTGAACACAGCGTCACTGCACTTCAGAACTGTTTTGTGATCTTACTTGGAGAAAATCAGGGACAGACTCACACCTGCAGTAGACACATTCTAGGGTTTTTTCCACTCTTCATTTGGATGTAAAAGCTATGGACACCACTAGCTTTTCCCTGTCAATACTACTGTATCTGATTTTCTTGTATAAATAGTGTTACACAACACTGACAACTGGTAGGTGCCACACAGGAGCGTAAGTGGACAGAAAGCTTGATTAGCCATGGTCCTGAGCCTTGTCTAGTGAGGCAGCCTACAAGGCCTCTGTGAAATACTATTAACCTGTAAAGGTGATTTTTTTCACCAGTCCTTTAGGGATAAGGTGGAAGATGGTGCCTTTGTTATCTTCTGTCTGTGTGGCACAAATCACACTACCTAGATGAGTAAATCTATTTTCATTTTTTGCCTGCCTTTGTGTAAAAACAAGTTTTATGCAAACAGGCTCTCAGCCCACCCAGCCCTAGTAATTTTCAAACCCCTTGTTGCTTTTCAGTTACATTTGATAGAGACCTAAAAACATCCAGTTATGAGAAATTCTGTGCAAATCAGTAACTCTAGTATGGGAAAGACAGCCAAAGCTCAGCCTAGGAGACAGCTGGCCAAGGGGCCAACAGCAAAACCAAGTCTATGGAGTGTGCTCAGCCACAGGAGGGAAACACAACGAGCCACAAGAACGTGATGTGTGCATGGGCAGGGGAAGGGAGGCTGGCTGTGGGACACAGGCCATGGACAGAATTCATTGTTCAGCCTGGAGAAGCCTTCCAGTACCTGGAGGAGCCTGCAGGAAAGATGGAGAGACTTTTTACAAGGGCCTGAGTGACAGGACAAGGGAGAATGGCTTCCCACTGCCAGAGAGTGGGTTTAGATTAGAGTTAGGAAAATTTTTTTCCCTGTGAGGTTGAGGAGGCCCTGGCACAGGGTGCCCAGAGAAGCTGTGGCTGCCCCATCCCTGGAAGTGTCCAAGGCCAGGTTGGACAAGGCTTGGATAGTGGAAGGTGTCCCTGCCCATGGCAGGGTGTGAAAAAGGATGATCTTTCAGGTCTCTTCCAACACAAACTATTCTGTTTTTCTATTGTTCTCCATGCTTGTGGCACAGTTGTTTTAGCAATGTGAGGAACATGAGGTGCAATGTGGTTGTAAAGCACTGTGATGCCCTTTCAAAACAAAAACTCACCCTCTCTGCCCAAAGAAATCCAGCTGAGGACAATACAGCAAAGGAAAACATCTTGATTCTTTCACAGTTCTCTTCCCATCTCAGCATTGTGGTTGGGAAAATAACATCCATCGCTATTGTACATGACAGGTAAAGAAAAAAATGTAACAGCCACATCTGGTATCATTAATACTTTAGCAGACTTCCTATTTTTAAATTAGTACCATTCTGCAAGCAAAATGACAGCTCCTCACAGCGCCTGTGAATCTGCACAGCACAGACACAAAGCCCCGGCAGTCACCGCTGCAGCTGCAGACAGGGCTGACAGCATTTCAGAGCTCTCGCACCAGCACAGCCTGGTTCTGGTGAGGACCTGAAATGCCAGGCTGGCATTTTCCAGGAGTTTTTACAGGTGAAAAGTGAGATAATAAACTGCTCGCCACCGAGTGCTGCCAAAGGGGATGGGAGCACGTGGGGGGAGACACCTGCGGCTCCGCGGAATGGCCCAGGTGCACCTGGAACATTTCCTCAGCGCTGCCAACGGGACACAGGCAACAAGAAACCAGCTGGATTTATAGGTCAGCTTAATCAGGCTTCTGCTGAGCCCTTCCAGCTCCTGTCTGCGAAGCCTCAGCACAGTGCAGGGCTGTTTGCTGCCACAGCTCCCCCTCAGAGCCCCGAGCAGGAGGAACTGCCCCCTTCCCACAGCGTGAACTCAGCCCCACTTTCTGTATTTCTTCTCAGGGCTGAACACCTGGAAAACGTGCCAAGAGCAGAACAAAACACGGAGTGTGCCCTGGCTGTGCTCAGGCAGGAAGGGAGCAGAGCCAGCCCCGACCCTGGCGCAGTGTGGCTGTTGGCTCCAAAGGCCATTGCTCACAAAATCAATCGCTCCTGCAACACAAACGAGCTGTGGTGCAGACTTCAGGAAATATCAGTCTCCTGAGGTAACCACAAGCTTAAAATTGGGCTCGAAGATGACAAAAAATTCTATCTGCCTGTGCCCTGACATGTCTCATCCATCTCAGGGAGTTACCAAGGCTTCATCTACTCTGCTTACTTACGTCAATGAAATCAAGCAGGCTCCTGAAGCGACCACAGGAAGTTCTCCACATGTAGCTGAGGCATCTGGAGCTTTTCCCATTATTTAATTCTCGCTTGGTTGCTAATTCAAATCATCACAACAGAAAGCAGAGACATTTCTCAATCTTTCCTCAGGAGGGATTTACCCATGTAAATCCCATCGTGGAATAATGCCTCTGCACAAATTAAAAGATGAAACTTTCCAGTCTCATTGAGCACTTGACTTTTCTCAGGTCCTCTATCGCACTGCCCATCTGGAGCACCTACAACACTACAAAACAAACCATCCAGCAGTCACTGTGGTTTGCACTGTGTGCTGGATGTAAAAACATTGCCCAAACTGACTTCTGCTGTGAGCTGCTAGCTGTTATACATCTGTAGATAAAGAAATCAATGTACTGAAGAAGTCTTAGAAAGTCTCTGCTGAGAATTAATCTTTAAACCTACTGATGAAAACATGGAACACAGGGGTTCCAGTGTTCACCAAAATGATAGGTTTCAGAAGGAAAAAACCCACCCAAACCCACAGGGGTCAGATTTTAATCTCTGAAATGAAGAAATGGATCCTTGTATAGAGCCACCATTCACTGTTCCTACCTCTTTTGAGACCTTGGCACATCTGGACTTCTCCAGCCCTACCCTGACTGCTGTTGCTTTGCCCAGACTAAAGTTCCTCTTGTTCAGCTGTGCTACCTGGAAAAGCCTGGGTGGTTGTATATCCTAGTGAGCTTCCAGATGCTTCTTTTTTATTTTTCCCCAGTTTCTCTTAATTTTGAAGCAGGGTATTAGCTCTCACGTACACACCCAATTAATTACAGTCAGAATGGAGGATGCAGAGCATCTCTGAGACCCTGAGCAAGTTCTTAAACTTTGTAACCTTTTTAAGTATGGAGATTTCCAAAGGAAAAGAAGCCTGTTTGCATGATGTTTTGTCAAACATGGCATCTATTACCCCTCTTCATCTTCTTTCCTTCCTCCACTTTCATTTATTGGTTTGTGAATGAAGCTGGATAACAAAGTGGAAGTCCCACTGTGGACTGTGATCAGGCTCTCATGAAACTGCTGCTTAGCTGAGCTTTTGAAAATGAAACAAAGCAAACCCAAACCTACGATGATTGTAATTAGCAGGGAAAAATAACCTATCCTTACCTCAGCTGAAACCAAACTGACAGCACCATAAGCACACTGCTGACCAAGGGAAAACCTTTTGAACATGATAATTATGGAACTCTCCATCTTGGTACTAGACTTGGCACATCTGGACCCCAGTACTTCCTGCAGAAGGCTATACACACCTCACAGCTAGCAGACAGACCACAAAAACTTTTAACTAACGAGTAGATAAAATAACTGAAAATCCACAAGCTTGTGTTTGCAGAGGAGCCTCAAAAATCTGGGGTGCTCGTGGCTACATCTGATTTGCCTTCTGAAGAGGTAAAAAACCCCATTGGATTGGAAGGCAAAGCATCATCAAGGGCAGCTTCCACAGAGAACCCCCCAGAAGAAGCCCAGTCTCTCTGGACAGCGAGACACTTCCCTGATTTCCCAGGGACCAGTTATTGGGTCAAAGTAATCTATTAAGGCTGAGCGTTGTGCTCGCAGGCTGCAGTCCCCCCGCTCGGTTCCTGTGGCGCGCGCTGGCACCGCGGGCCCGTGTGATGTATTTTTGCTGTCAGTGCTGAAATAACACTAAATGCGTCTGAGCGGGCCCCACCTGCCGAGCAATATGTTCCCGATCCCTCAGGCAGAGCCGTGTGCTGCTCGGCGAGGAAAAACTTCCTCCCACCCGGCACATGGCAGGGCAGGGAGAGACGCTCACGTGCCCACGGAGGGATGGGGGTGGGATGTGACACCAGCACCCCCCGCCTCGCTTGCTGTGACAAGAAACTGCCTCCATCTCGTGTATTCGGGAAAAAAAAAAAAAAAGGAAAAAAAGGCAGAAGAAAAGGGGGAAGAGGAAGAAGGGAAAGAATCCCAGCCTGTTAATCACATCCATCATTACCACAATTGGCTGAGAAGTTGGCTCGTTGACGATTGATTCATGAGCTCCCGGTGCAAGCCAAGAAAAGAGGAAAAGATGGAAATCTCCGTATTTATTTATCTGTAATACAGCAGGAGGCTCTCCTGAACGCTGGTGATCCCAGAGCCCAGGCTGACCCTCGGGAGGCTGCTCTCTGCCTGCCACAGGAGCTCACACGGCAGCGCTGAGCCCTTCCCAAACTGATCCACGCCATCACCCCGTACCCCCTGCAGCTTTCTCATCACAGCCACGAATTAGCAGGGCGAGGAACCGGGACACAGCCTCATCCGAGGAGGGGAGGCCTCCCGTTTGTGGTGGTGCCTGGGCAAGCAGCACAGGCAGGTGCTGAGCAGGTGAATGCAGATGAGTTTCCTGCTCATTCATGTGGCATCGCTGCTGTGCCGCGATATCTCAGAGAAGCAAAGGACTTCCCAACCCTCAGCACACACAGCAAATGGAAAAGGATGAGCTCCATCCCATCTGGTGAGCCAGCTCTCTGCAGGTCACATTAAACAGCATAATTAATAGTTTTAGACTGAATACGTGCAACCCTCCTGTTCCACCACAAATAATGCTTTCAAAGAGGAACAGAATTTGGGGTTTTTTTAACCCATGTTAAAAAAATATGGGTTGTAGCCATGCTCCATGGCTACAAAGGCATAGCCTTAGTGTTAAATTACTTTTTCCTCTCACACCAATTTTACTTGGAAAGAGCTTCACTGCTTCAGAACTGCACTTTGTGTATCATAATACAACAAAACAATTATTGAGATTCATCTCCCCAGCAGCAGGTTTTTGCTGTGCCAAATTTCCTATTAAATAGATTCTTCTGAACTTTCAGTAACTGCTGGCTACATTAAGTTGTATTATAAAATGAATCCAAACTAATAAACAGTTATGGCTATTTTTTAATGTGAAAAAAGGGAGTAAATTTCATAAAAAAATAGCCATGAAGTATGGACAATAAAGTCCTTTACCCCTGCAGCTATTCTTCCTGATACGATTTATACAGTGGGACAGTCATAAACCAAGAAAGCAATACTATCAGAGGTTTTAAATGTTTCTGGGGCTTGATACTCAAACATTTAAAAGTTGTTTGCAGTTTCATTTCATTTGCTTACACATCTACATAGAACAACTGAAGATCTGCTGTGGCAGCACAGCGCTGAGCACGCACACCAGGGAACCACACCAGGGAACCATGTCAGGGACATGGGGAGCAGCCTGCATAGCCCCACTGCTCGTGACCACTGCAGATGGCATTTCCCTACCTGTGCAGCAAGAAGCTTTACACAGCCTGGGTGGGTTTTTCCTTCCCAGTACTTCACAGCTCGAGTACACACAAGTATGTCCTACTTGATACAAGTGTGCATGTCCTTGTTCATGTAAGCAGGGATTTTCAGGCAGTTCACCAAGAGCTGACATCTGCTGACATGTGGAAACACTCTTGAGGCATCTTAAAACACTGGCCACACCAAAGGCAGGGTCCATACCCTAAGGAGGTGATACCTCTAGGATAGTGACTCCAGTGAAGTAAAATCTCTCCCTGAACAACCTGGCCTCACACTGAGCTGGATGGGCTCTGCTTGCGAGGTTTGGGCTTTTTAAATTACACCAAAAAAAGCAATTCTGATGGTCCCTCCTTTGGAGCCCTTCGCTCAAACGCCGTAAAATGAAATGAGCTTGGTCCCATTGGCTCCAGAACAGCCTTCCCATGTTAAAGGCTTACGGACACTGCTAATCAGTGACAAAACCAGGAAGTGTAATTAGTCCTGTCAAACCCTCTGCCAGGCCTGAGACACTTGGATGGTATTTGGGAAAAGCATCTAAACATGTGTGTGCCTGTCCCAAGTCCCAGACCATCCAAACTTGGCCAGCAGCTGGGTAAAACAGGATTAGACACTTCTGCTGAAAAGGCCAGAGAAAGAAAAGGCTGCTAATATAGAAGGGCTAATTCAGAAACTGCCAGTAATAGCCACTTCAAAATCCTGTTACAAATGATCAGCCCAGAACAGAAAGTACCTGACAGTATTAAAACTGCACAGAACCACTGCACGGGTGCTGTCATGGGGAGTCGGGCTTCAAAATCTGTATGTTGTGGTTCATTATTAAGCCACCTTCTCTACTCCAGCAGCTCTCCAAGAGGCATTTTGGGGGGAACAGGAAGCCAGAGGTGGAGCTGAGTGTGAAGGTGTCAGTCCCAAAGGAAGGCCCAGCTGGAGAGGCCCTCACAGACGCCTTCTCCCAGGATGGATCAGCACGACCGGGCTCACAGCAGCTCCAGAGCTGCTCTGTCCTGCCAGAAGAACTCAGTGGTTCCCTCACCACGCTTCTCTCCAAGAAAACACTTGATACATTTCACAGCAGAAACGTGAACAGAGAAGGGAGAGGGAAAACATGAGCTGGAGACCATCTCTGTGGACACAGAGCCAGACTGGACACTTGGACATCAGCACAGGATGTGACGGACAACAAAAGGAGGGCTGAAAACCACTCAGGTCTGCTCAGGTCAGACAGCACAAGGCAGGCTCTGACAGCAGCTTCTGACTGACTTTGTGGGGCAAACAAAGTGTGCACTCATCACTGAGGTTTGTTAATTTGTGTGGTCAGTGCCTGCCCAAGGGCTGAAGCCCACAGTTAAACCAACAGCACTCATTGTGCAGACTGGCCATAAACACCATGACAAAGGTTTTGGTTAAGTTTGTATTTGCCAAAATTTGCTGCTTTTTCAACATCCATATTTTTCACAGAAGAATCACAGCAGAGTTGAGAAAAATGTTGAGAAGCTCTGGAGAAAAAATAGTTTTTGCTTTTCTTTAAATGGTTTAACTGGTTTGGAAGACTGCCAGTAGTGACAGTTAACTAATCCTGACTTTTTCCTGGGATAGGCATGGGATGATCTCACAATCAACTGTACTGCAGTTCCAGAAAGGATGCAGGTTGTTCAGGGAACAGCCAATTCTTTTATCCACTCCAATTTGATTCCAAGTACTTCTGTGATTTGATTCCAATCCCTTTGTCATTCGAGGCATTCTGGATGCTCTGCCCTGATCAGGCAGCACAGGGACTGATGGCTGCACCCCCTCACAAGCCATCCATACACACACGCAGCCCTCTCTGGTCTAAAACAAGCATTTCCACATAATTTCATTTTCACATAGAAGGTTTTGTCTTGAGGAACAGTAGGAACAGGGGCAAACACAAACTTTGTCCAGGAGCACAACTGCCATGCTCCAGGCCATGCATGAATTTGCACCACCAATACCTGAACCCCTGGATGTCAAACAAGAAGCAAGTCTGGATTCACAGAAGGAGCCAGACCAGCCCAGACTGGGTTTTTATATTAAATACTCAGCTTTGGCTTTCAGAAAAGAAATCACTGACAGCATCATCACACAAGGCATGGTTAAAGTTGTAGTCAAACTTTATATAAATTTCACAATTCATGTATTCTTTAATGCAGAATGCATTCAATGGTTCAACTCTTCACCTGCCTTTACAGCTCCCTCAAAGCTTGTATGTTTAGATAACCTTTAAAAATATCAGAGGATCTGATTATTTGCAATCACCACCTAGCTGTGGTTAAGAAGAATGGCAGAGCTTTTCAATTTTCAGGGATGGAAGAGTCTGCTGTGACCTCTTCAAACACCACAGACACTAAGAGGCCCCTCAGCTGGTTTAAGCAGATTTCCTGAAGTCACCATGTGTACAAAGGGAACATGTGCAGGGATAGAGAGTGAGTGTCCCCACGGTACCGTCATATGTGCCAAAGCTCTACAGATTATTAATACATGGGCTTGCCCCCTTCATTCTACAAGAGCTCTTGTAATGCCTCAAATTAATTGGAGAAGAGTGCAGCAGCTCCAAAGAGATGATTAAGATCAATTATTAATTCCTCTTCCTATTCTTTCATCTGTATTAAACTTCAGGATGAGAATCCCACTAATGGAACAGCAACTATAATAAAAATAAATGGTACAAAACTAGCTCTTCAATAAAAAAAAATAATTAGAGGAAATAATTTTTGCCCATTCTAAATTCCTGAGTTAGACCATCCTGTTGCAGTCAATATAGATGAAAGAAATATAATCACACTTTTTCTCTGAAGAAAATAGATGCTGTTTTCTGGTTTTTCTTTTGGGGAAAGTAAGACCAGTGGAGTTTCAGGAGAGTGCCCTCAAGAAGTTCAAGAGTAGCAGAGAATGTAGGCAATAAACAATAAAAAGACATCAGCTGTGTGTGTGCATGTGTGAGAGAAGACCAGGAGTCTGCAGATCCATGTGGCTGAGGAGGGTATTTGTTTAAGATCTGTGTTTGCTGGAGTTCTCTGGAGGATCAGAGAGTGGGAATGAGAGATCTTCACATCTTAACCAAAGAGCCAGAATGTGAAAGACATGAAGCAGGAGTGGTGCTGAGCTGGTACTAACAAACAGAAACAAAGAACTGAGAGGTTAAAAATGTTATAACTAAAATCCTCTTCCCCTTTCAACTGCCTGAGCTTTAGACTTTTAATCCCAAGAGCTCTCCAGTTTTCTACTATGTCTCCTAGGAAAACCAGAGAAGTCTGGATCTGATATCTCTGAAAGAGAACAAAAAAAAAAAAGCAGCCAAGAACTAAACAAACAACCTTTCAAAACGTTTTGTACAACCTAACGAAGCAAATGGGACACAAGCAGAAGGCGCTTTTCCCTTCCTCCCTTGCAGGTCACCTTTATCCATGACACACAGCAACAAAAGCAGAAAAATGAAAGTTAAGGCCAACAGCCTGTCCTTAACTCATCCTGCTGTGCTTTGGTACTGCGGGGCGCTCAGATTAATGTGGATGTCACACAGCATATGCTGGAAAAACGAGGCACCGCAGGACGTGTGAAGAATGGAGGGTTAAGGCTCTGGGCATTCTTATCAAGGTAAAGCTCACAGGCCTGAAATGGTTCATCTCCGTGGATTCAGACCTTTGTGACTTGGATCTCTTCCCTCAGATTTGCAGGCAGGAGCATTGTGGCCATGGAATTTGTGCATCTGGCTTTCCTGAGCACGGGAATTATGCAACTCTGCCTGAGCACTGTTGCCTTTGTTTTTAAAACAGCACATTCATTCCAAATATAGTGAACACACTGAGACCCCCAAATCTCTGATCTTCATAGTCAGGTGCCCAGTACGACACAAAGCTTTTGTAGGAGCTGATTTTTTATCTTACAAAGCAGACAAAAGGCTTTTCAAATAAGCAGAACAAAAGAGTGACATGTTGGGCAAATGCCAAAGCAAATTATTGGGGGGAAAACCCAAGTCCAGTGTGAAAACAAGCAGAATTTAATGTACAAACCTCGTTTTTCAAGGTTTTTGGCAGTTATCAGAAGCTAAGAGCTACCAAAGCACAAGTCTTCATACATTTCACAGAAGGGCAACAGCTGCACATGTAAAATAACAAGTACTCTTGTCACCTCTAGGTCAAAATCCATTTCAACAGTATCTCAGCAGTTTAAATCTGTTATAACTGTAGTATCAATAACTGGAATATCTACACAGTAACTCTCCAAATCACGAGCTGTGTTCAGAATTGTGCACAGAAGTCGCATGTGAACGCTGAAATGATCCCCAGAGATTAAATCAAAGCAGAAGGAAATCAAACATTAAGGGCTAACTCGTGGCACTGGGGCTCCCTCTCCGGCAGCAAACACAACCCTGCCCCACGCTCTGCTCCAGGCAGCCGCCCTGGGCGACAGCTCAGCTCTGGATTTCCTGCAGCCAGCCTGGAGCAGGATGTGGGCAGGGTCTCGGCTCACCTTTGGCAGCCCAGCAGAGCCCTGCAGCCCAGCGGGGCAGGAGCAGGAGATGGGGAAATAACCCAGGTCTGAGAGCCCAGCAGACAGTCCTGCCGTGGGAGCAGGGAGGAGGAGCAGGGAGGGACCTGGCGCTGAACTTCTGGTTCTTTCCCAAATAATCCCAAGACATCAACTACTGACCATGCTCCCCATGCACTAAAGCAGCTGACAGGAGACTCGGTTTTTCTTTAAACAGCAGCTCTTGGCAGTTTATAAACACTACCACAGTGTATTCCTGTTGCGTTCAAGATGCCCCAACAAACTTTGAGCTCCCTAAGACAGCAACAGGATGCTCCCTTAAGTCTTAATTACGGGACCAGCAGTCCCTGTTTCTAGGGGCAAGGCCCCAAACAGGCTGGGAGTTCTTTTTGGGAGCTGGTCTGCCCCTGGCAGACTCCACAAGGGCAAAGCAAAGCCCTGCTGGAGGGGCTGGATCTGAATTTGCAAACAGAACGGTCCTAAATAAGAGAAGGGGAAAGGAGGAACACAAACTGAACCTCAACCCCCGCAATCCTTGTTAGCCAGTCCTCACGCTGGAGAGGCTTTATATCCACACATTTTAAGACATGTAAAGGGAACCATAAACCCAATTCAATTTAATTGGGTGCTCTCCTGACAGAACAGTTATTAATAAGATTGCATTGTACAAACCTCCGTGAAATCCCAAATGCAGTCAGAGGCACCAGCAAAAACATTTAACACCCAGCAAGCAACATGCTGCTGGATTGATGCTCCTCTCCTTTGCTCTTCCCCCCTCCAATTCTCTCTCTTCTTTTATCCAATTATCAAATAAAAAAAAAAAAGGAGGCAAAAAACCCGCTCCTCTCAAACAGCTCCTATAAATTATTCACATGATATTACAGTGTATGTCAGCAGTCTCACAGTGTTTAAAAAACTTAACTACAAGCCAATTAAAATGTAAACTGAGAAAGACGGATTGGGTTGGGTCGCTCTGGTGTGAACTTGAGCAGCTCATAACAATACACACAACTTCTAGACCTGCTAATTTGACAGCTACTTTCATCAGCAGGCGCGTTTTCTTTCTTTCTTTCTTTCTTTTTTTTTTAAATCGTGTATTTGTTAGAGGACAAGCCAGTCTCTATCCAGCACAGAAATCCCCTGGGCCCCACAGTGCTGGACAGGCACTCTCAGGGGTGTGAGTTACCTGCAGGTTCAGAGGAGGTTTGTGCTGTGGAAAAGGGGAAAAGGAACCTTCCCCTTCTGCAGACACCAATTACTGAAATTTTACAACTAAATGACAGCACTTCAAGTGACAGATTATATTTCTTAAATAAAGCCACTAATTTTCTCACAAAAATAAGAATACAGTATATTCGATTGCTACAGCAAAATAAACACCTTCCAAAAAAGACATTTAGGATTACCCAGTGTGTGCATCTGTGTAGCAACACTGGACATCTGCCTAAATTGCTTAGTGCTGGACTGCTGAGTAAGCCAGGCACCAATTAGCTGTTACAGTGATAATGACACTAATTTTAATCTTCATGGGTTAATTACAAGAGCACCGTGAAGTCAGACAGTGATCTCGCAGTCAGAAGCATCGGGGAAAACCTCAAAACCTTAAAGCACTATAGACACAAAATCAATATCTAACCAGGGAAATTTAAGGCGTACCAAGCTAAAATCCTCATCAAGGAACCAGAACAGCTTGATTTCCTTCTGACCCATGGTACTGGGTCAATGGGCCGTCACAAACCAGCCATTTCCCTCATCCCTACAGGGGGAGAATGGTGGATGGCTGAGCTGGAAGAAGTTACGCTGAAGGCAGTAAAAAAAGCAACTGTTACAGTTTCCTGCTTTTTGTCTCTCTCTCCTGCTTAAGAAAGGTGAAACCTGTGAGCACCAGGTTGTGGGACCACCAGAAACTCACCTAACCCACGGCTGACAACACACACCCCACCCCACCGACTGGAGCTGGCATTCCAAGTCCTCCCAAATCACAGTTTAATGAGACAGAAGAGCAGCAAGGACTTGTTTCCTGCAGCCAGCAAGGTTTGTACGTAATGGAGACAGCAGAACCAACTTAGCATCCTCCCAAACCACATGTGCTGGGCTCCTGAAATGGGAAGGAGCAGGATGGAGGCCAAGCCTACGCTCCCTTCCCTCACTGCAGTAATCCAAGATGAATAAATCCACCAATAAAGACCAAATAGCAGGAGAATGTCCATTAGGGTGACATTGTTCTGATAGTGATGAAGGGAGAGAAAAAGGCAATTTTTTGTAGAATAACCAATGTTTTGTTGCAGCCAAGAGTACTGTAGTTTCCTGCTCAGAGATTTCTACTTCCATCATTTTAATATTTCCATTTAGGGGAAAAAAAAAGTATGATATTTTTATATCCCATTCTTAACCTGAACTAGAGCTCTAAGCAATGTATTTCCTGCAAGATCAGCCTGTCCAAACAGCTCAGTCTGCAGGAACTGAGAGGGACAAAGAGCAATGTCCAGCTTTGGGGAAGGAGCATGGGGAATCTGAGCCTGGAGTTTACAGCCATGAGCAGCTCTTTGCTCAGGACTAAGGCAAAGCAACAGATGAACACTGAGAAAGAAAAGCTCGCTCTGCTCCAAAGCTGCCTGCTGAATGCTAACCAAAGATGGCAGAGTACTTTTGCTCCAAATGTTCTGTATAAAATGGGAAATGAGAAACAAAGCAAGAGCCATTTTTTGTTCATCTCTTACAAGAAGAAAACCAATATAAGCAAAGCATTGTAACTTTTATATATAAACTCATGAAAATACATTGCCTTAATGTTTTTTTATCCCCCAATTCTCATATCTTAAAAGTTGCATACGATAACTTTTTATAAATTAAAGCACTTTGAAGATGCAGTGAAACTACTTTTCAAAAGAAAATAAAAAGAAAAATAGGGAGCAACCTTTGAACACTCTCAAATCCTCATTTTTAGGATGTGTATGAGCCAGGAATAGAACCACCTAACAGGATTCATTTTTACTGAATCAAGTCATGCCATGATTGTAAATTCTGCGCTGGTCAGACAGCTGGAGGAGTTTTCATTTCAGGCCCAGGAAGAAGGGCTTTATTTCTACCAGCATTCATTGTGCAGTTTTTCTTTCCGCAAGGCATTGAGAAAATGAAGGGAATTAGGATGTGGCATCTGAAATGACAGCTCCCTGCAAACACTGTTTTCTGTATACCTGAATTTGAGTTTTTCTATTGATCTTTCCTGCCTTCCCTAATTCACCTCCATTCTGGTGGTGACAGTGCTGATCATACCTGTCATCTCCAGTTCTTCTTGATCCTGTATGAGAATCTGAAATTCAAGACCCTAAATCCCAACAATGAAAGTCCTCACTGCACTAATAACCACATGCCAGAGATGCTGTTATGGCACTGGCAGAGCTCGAGCAGGGGCTCAGAAACCTCCTGGCTGCAGCTGCACGTTGTTTTCACAGTTGCTTATTTGAATGAGGGATTTTCCTTCCATTTTTTAAGGGCTTGGCACCCTTCTCATCAGTCTGCTGGTAAAGAGATGCTCTTCTTTCACTTCCCTTTATAGAAAAATTATTGGATTCTGAAAAGTAACTTAATCACAAATGCTACAAGTTCCTGGTTTTGAGAAATTTGCATTTTCTTCATTCACCCTCTTTTAGGGTAACTATTTTACAACAACTGTGGAAATTTTATCAGCCCCATCATCCCACCTTATCTAGACATCCAGTCCCTGTGAACCAACAGCTATCCTAAGCTTATCCACAGACAAGCTGTGGTGGCTCTGTCCTAGGATTCTTCCCTGATAAATGCCTTAAGAGCAAGTTTCCTGCTTACACCACCTCATTACAGTGGAAACCATTATCTTATAATTGATCTTATCTCTATGTTAAACACTCTTAGCATCATGTCAACCCTCCAGTATGGTCAGTTACTAGATAATTGTGCCCACTTCCACATGTCTGATTACTGAAATGCTAAGATAATAATTAAGAGAACAGAGCACCATTAAGTGCCCCCACAAGGAATGAATAAAGGAAATTACCCCACCTACTTATTTTGCTGATTCTGAGGATACCAGACTTAAAAACACCCAAATTCACTGGTGCTTCAGGAAACCTTTTCATCTCCAGCTCCACCCTCACCAGAATTTCTTGATGAATAGAAACAAAAAAACCCCTTTATTTTTTATGTGTGTGTTATCTCATTATAAAAAAAGCATCAAAGTTCTCCCTGCTCTGTTTGAATGTTCATGATCCCAGGACCAACTTCAAGCTCCTTCACTTATTTTTTTCACAACTGGATACAATCTTTGAGCTTCCTTTTCTCTTTTTTTGTTTTCTTTCCATTTTTCTTTCCATTTTGGTGGGTCCCAAGCCAGAGGTTTTACATACCTGCCTCAAGATTTCCGTTTTTACTCTTCTGTTCCTATTACAGAATCACCTGTCCTATTTCCTCTGTGCCTTTGGGGCTGGGTCACAACATAGGATACAAAAATACATCAGCTTTATTGGCTAAATTATAATATTGATTAGATATCTAAACTGGACATTCATTCACCACCTTAACTAATAAAAGCAGACATAAAATCCAGACTGTCAATCCCTCTTTGAGACAAGTGATGTGCTTCAGCAGAAGCTAATTTTAACAATTTTAATGTGCTGTCAAGGTTAGGTAGGAGGGAGAGAAATTCTCACATAAAATATATTTACTTGCACTACAAAACCCCATCTCATGGTACTTGTTCTGTCTCTCCAAGTTGTGTCAAGAGAACCTGATCACTTCAATAAAAGGAATATTTATAGAGTGAGCAACTAGCAAATCAGCCACTCGACCTGTGCCTAGAGAAGTTCAATGCTAAAAGGAAACCACTGTTTTCTAAGAAAAAACTTAAATACCTGACTTCTATCTTCCTTATCCAGATATGGACTTTGGCATGGTGAAATTCTAGGGTTTCTTGGGGCTTTTTTTTCATACGAAGTATTCTCACAACTGTTTGATTCAGCACAGTTTACATTGTACAGCCACGTTTCCATCACCTCCATAGCCCCCATGTACTGAAACCCAGAACACTGTTATGTGTATTTATTATTTTTTTGTTTGTAATCTCAATTTTACCGTTCAAAGTCTGCACAGTAGGAAAATCCTCTTCTCTGAGCTGAAAAGGAAAGAAAATGTTTGTACTCGTACACTCCTTAGATGCTTAACTAACTCAGGGACACACAACAGGGAAGTTTTTCACTCTTTCCACATACTTACTTTAAGGTGCTGCTTTCTAAACTTCTGAGGACTCACAGAAAATATTCCTCCCATTGCTAAAAGCAGCTTTTTAAGAATCAAGAACCTGACACTTCCTGGAAAACTCTGTTCAAGAGGAACCTACCATATGCAATTACTTCCAAAATCCTCAAGTCAATTCTCCTGTTTTCCCCTGGAAATCACAGCAAAATTTCCTTTCATGTATTCTCCCCTTTGAAAGGAACTGGGCATAACTGATACACTCACTGACCTCAGTGAAAGAAAATGCTTTCCTTATGGCAAAGACTAAAAATAAGTATGGGGAAGTTCACTGGAATTTTCATACTCAGGCTATGTATAAAAATCTGGCAAGAAATCAAACTTACTCCACACCAGTTGCCCAGTGCTTTTATTTCCTTCAGCCTTTGATGTTCTCCATTTTGCTCTATTACTCTCATTTTCTCACTCTGGAGTTGTTGCTGGCTTCTCTTTGGGGCAGAAAAGGGCAGCACAGGGACATTCACCAGAACACTTTGGTGTTGCTGTGTCACAGAATAACCAGGAATGTCCTGACAGTACCAACCTTTGCTCTGTCCCGGTGGTTCCAGTCAGACATGGGTGCTCACAGTTGGATTGCTGGCTTTATCTGTTCAGTCACATGAGTCTAAATGACATGTTCACAAGTGCTACACTTTCAGAAATCCATACAATGGCATGACTTGAGCTTTTCATTTTGGAGGAATTCCATAGGTGTATGACATGCCTTTCCAATCTGAGCCAAGGCACACATATGGATGAACACCTATTTCCCACTCCTTCCAAAGCCACCCAGACATTTTTACTCTGAATACCAAAAAAAAGAAGTATTCTCTGCTCACTACACACTTTCCAGCTGGTTGGTTGTGCCAGAACTGCTTCACCCACTTTTAATTGCCACCAACATAAATGTCAAATTTTGTATTACAAGCAATGAGTCACGTCTGTGTTAATGACAAAGAAAATGCTTTATGGAGCAGATTCAAAGCTTGCACAACACCTAGATCATCTTCTTTTTTAATATGCTAAGAAATGTCTGTGGTTCTGGACTTTTCAAGAAAAGATCAGCAGGGCTTCAACAATAATTGCTTGAGACTACAGATTAGTCTTCTATATTGCCAAAAAGCTGTTGAGATCTGCTCTCAATCAGTAATGTCTCCCTTAAGGAATGGGGGGAGAGAAAGGGGGGAAAGTAAAGATCATGTTTTTGAAGTTCTCTGCTTTTAGCAAGTTCTGTTCTATTTAATAGCTTCCAGAGTCAAGAAGGTCTCAGGTAGACCTGACTTACCTAACCACATGAGCAATTAGTTCCTCCAGACACTATGTCTGTTGTAATGTAGTTCACTTAACTTCACATGGTGAATCAGTTCACTTTGATGGTGGTTTTTTTTCCCTTCCCTCCTATTATTTCTCTTCCTTGTCTCTCAGCAGCTGCCTGTCTTGACACCTGACCTCCACTTGCTCCATGGATTGACTGTTTCAGGCACTGTTAGGGAATTAAAATCTCTGCCCATTCCCTTGAGAACCTGAATACACCCCCAAGTTCATTGCAAAATCCAGGTCTTGCAAATGCAAAAGCAGAGCTGCTTCCCTTGGCTTGGTTTAATATAAGTTTGATTAAGAATGTGATTGCTGTTTCCAACACGGACTAAAGGGAGCCATCAGTTTCTGATGGATGCTGCCTGGGCCTGCACTCACAGCTGGTGCTTTCAAACACAGCTCAAAACTTACAAAACCCAGCAAAACCCTGCCTGACCCAGCAACAAAAATTAGCACAAAAAGCTACTTCACATTCTTAGATTTACGTTAAAGTCAAATGTTTCGATGGTCTGCCTAATTGGTCTGGGACTTTGGAATAAAATTCAGAGATTAAGTAAACAGGAAATAACACCAACAATGTTCCAGCAAACAAAGGGCGACCACGGCTAATTGGACTGTTTGCTGAAGAATCAGCATACACAGAGCCATGGCAAAGGGAAGATGCTGCCAAGTACTTGTCTGACACTGTATAAAAATGTCACTCAGGCACTTGAGTGCTGTTTCCCTTTGTCTGTCACTCCCTGTGCCTAACACAGAGTACCTGTTGCTACAGCTCACTTGCTTGTCATTGTATCTCGAGTCAATTCAGTCAACTCTGGCTTTTATTTTTGAAAGCTGTGCAAATTTGTATGTCTTTCCTCAAATATCACCCTAATAAGACTGGTTTAAGGACTAAGTTTTCCTCTTGGTAAAAAGAAAAGCTCAACCCCCAGAATTTTCCTGATCTGCATTTTTTAGGTGATCAGCATGTTGATGATGACTACATATCATGGAATCACAGACTGCTTTGGGTTGGAAAGGACCTTAAACTCATCTTGTCCACCCCCTGCCATGGGCAGGGACACCTTCCACTGTCCCAGGCTGCTCCAAGCCCCATCCTGCCTGGCCTTGGACACTTCCAGAGATGGGGCAGCCACAGCTTCTCTGGGCACCCTGTGCCAGGGCCTCCCCACCCTCACATGGAAGAAATTCCTCCTAAAATCTAACCTAAACCCACTCTCTGGCAGTGGGAAGCCATTCCCCCTTGTCCTGGCACTCCAGGCTATTGTAAATAGTCTCTCTCCATCTTTCCTGTGGGTTCCCTTCAGGCACTGCAAGGCCACAATGAGGTCACCCTGAAGCTTCTCTTTTCCAGGTTGAACAATCCCAATTCTCTCAGCCTTCCTTTCCTCCCAGCAGAGCTGCTCCATCCCTCTGATCATCCTGGAGCCTCCTCTGGACTCTCTCCACCAGCTCCACATCCTCCCTGTGCTGAGACCCAGAGCTGGGGGCAGCACTCACAGCCAGACACACAACTGTGCACAATCCTGTGCTTTCACAATATATGAAAATAACCCACTCCAGGAAAGGTGCAAAGCACAAGCCCAGTGAGTGTCTCTTTCCCTCCCTATCACCTAACACTGACACCTGATTCCACAAGAGGGGTGCACCTGCCTTTCACACTGTTCCAAAAGGCTCAGGGATGCATCCTTGCTCCTGTACACTGGGCCCACTCGTTAAAATGACATTAAAATATCTGATCTTGAGATTTCTTGGTGCTCTGATCTCCTGCAGACCTGAGCTGAGGCATATCTGCTCCCATGCTTTGTTTGCACAGGCAGTACCTCAAACCTCACCAAAAATGAAGAGGGTATCCCAAACAATAACCTCAATAACCCTCCTCACCAATGCAACTGCAGTCAGTGGAAAGACTTTTTGTTACAAGGACTGTGTACAGCAGGGATTTTAATGATAGCACCATCTTCACTGTGGATTCTTTGTAATCACCACTTATTATTATTTTTTTAAACATTACATGCCAGTACAATTTGGAAGTGTGTACTTCACAGGAGGCCAAAGCATGTTGAGTGTGGCCCTTCACCCCACAGACACTCCCCAGCCAGCACCTCCGGCCAAGTGACCTCACCAGAGCACTGGTGACACAGCTCCTGCCTGTCCTGTGACATGCACACCATGCTTTTGTTCTGCTCAGGGATTTCTCTAGGCTGCTGCTGCTGCTGCTCCAGAAGTTACTGGCTCATTTCTAATTGCCAGGAAGCAGATTTCCCCATCTAACTTTAGCATCTAATAGTGTTTAGAGTAGCTTATGTCGGTGTTCCTTCTATGCCTCATGAAAGGTGGAGTGAAGGGCCCTGGAGAATGAGGCCCTCATTGTGCTGGTGGAGCTGAATGGCTGCCAGTGTCTCACAGGGAATGGGAATGGGAATGGCTGGAGGCAGCCAAGGCACAGCTCCACAGCTGCTTTGCCCCGTGTCTCCAGTTTAATGCTGGGACTGGACCAATGCCCGCTGCATCACACTGCAGTGGGAATCCCCCACTGGAGAGGCCCAGCAAGATCAAGGCAGAGGAACAGGGATTACTGTGCCTGGGACAGGGAGCAGGAAAGGAAAGACAGTGTCCATGAGAGTGCTCTGAAATCCCAGCAATGAAGCCAGCACAGCTCTGGGACCCTGCATCTTCCTGCTCCCTCAGCCACCCCATCTGAAACTGGACTGCCTGACACGAGCTCTGGAGACTCACCAGGCACAGTGATGAAACTGCAGACACTGCAGATAAAGGACAAATTCAACTACCTGCTCCTCATCTTAGGGGAAAATAATACCTTTATAATTTGCCTCTACTGCAGAGAAGCTTTGAGCTCGGTCTGACAGCAAATTTTCAATATATTATATTAAAGCAAAATCCTTATATCTGAATTCTTCAGAATGCTGTCAGGTTAACACTGCTCTGTTCATTTAACTCCAGCTGAAGTGTACTGGATCAATTTTCCATCTTGTCCACATGCACAGTGACTGTATTACAATCTCAACAAGAGATTTCTGTTGACCCCAAGAGATGCTGCTTGCACCGGCAGCACATGCAGTGAAACCCCAGCAAAGATGGGATTTCCTGGATGTATTTGTTCCGATTTCAGTCATCAAGAGGCACTAACACTCACAAAACTCTTTTTCCAGCCTGTCCACCCATTGCTATCTGTACCACAGCACCTACCCGAGGCTTGGGCAGTTTGTGGGTGCCACGGAACCGATGCCTACAGAGCAACTGCTTTCTGAAACAGGCAGCTCCAGGCCTGTCCTCACAAATGAAACACAAACGACTTCCAGGTCAATGAATCATCTCATTTAAGGAGTTTACCAGTTCCTGGTAGTGCATTAACTTCACCATGAGGGGCTGATTGCACAGCACTCACTTCACAAGGAATGGCTGTGGGCAAGAACATCAGCATCTCTGATTCTGTTCTCTGACTGCCATGGGGAAGAGACAATTTGGAGACATTATCAAAAACAGGTACCAAGAAGACACTGAATCTCACCTGCACCATTTAATTCCAACCACTTTTGACCATATATTGTGGGCTACAGAGTTCCCATGGATTATGTACTTCCAATACCCTGAAGAAATGCACGATGCCATCCCTGAATTCCCAACACTTCTCCAAAGAATATACTAACACTCAGTAAAGCTCTTTTATAGAAAATGGAAACACTGCTCTAGCTTGAAACCATTAGAGGGGAGGATGAAGCCAGGACAGCGAGCAGGGAATTGAGTGATGCCAGTGCAGCCTGAAGTGGGATCTGCCAGGAGCACTGGTCTAAAAAACCTTTCCCCAAACAAGGACAGTTCAGGGGACATAAAGCAAAACAATGACAGAAAAGGAAACACTTCTTTATAAACAAAAGCATTCCCCAGGAGGAAAAAAACCCACCAGAATTTAACTACAGGAGTATTTAATAAGAAACAGCCTGTTCCAGTCTCTTCTTCATTTAATTTAAAATAAACATAAACCAGAGCTTTCCTACACAACACAATCATTCCCTCAGAAGAATCAGAATGGAATTCAAAGGTCACCCTGGAAAGTTTGGTTGTTGGAGACTAAGGAAGAGGCTCTTGTCTATCAGCAGTCCTCGAGAAGCAGCTCCCTCATGCCCAAATTGCAGGGTCCCTGTTGCAGAGCTCCCCCAGCTCCTCATCCCTGGCACAGACTTGCTGATCCCCTCAGTCCCAACCATCAGCACCTGCCCAGAGAGCTCAGCACCCCAGTGACCATCAGAACAGGGCCTGCAGCACAGCCCCTGGACCCGTCCTCTGGCTGAGGCATAGCCTTCTGAAAAGATTTTCTACCCAGTCACTCTAACGATGACAAGGACCTCGAAGCAATGGGAGGGCAGTGAGTCAACCTCCAGTTATCTGTCTGAAGCTATTAAACTTCAGGGCAGGCACTGCAGAGCACCCAGAGTGTCACTGCACATACTGACTGTCCAAGCCATACAGAGTTCAGCCAAAAGCACACATGCATTTCTGATTGCACCAATAAATAATAATAATATCAAAATAACTTCAGGACAACCCCCCGGCCCAGCTTTACCTACCTCCATTAATCAGTTAGCCAAACAAATTCTCCTATTTTGCTATGTCTAGTAAGCAAATTGCAGCGTGGTGGTAAAACCCACAAAGGTTCTTATAAAGACCAGAGTGGAAGGAAGGAGCTCTCCGGGCACCACGGTGGCTCTTATGTCAGAAAGCCACGTGCACCCCAAATTCTCAGTGTGCCACACGTGAAAGCCTGAGCTGTGCTGCAGCAGCCCACTCCTAACGCTGACCGCCCCCAAGAGCCCGTGAGCAAACCTGGCAAGGAGCTCCTGCAACAACAAACCAGCCTTGCAATAAAAGCCATCTGCAAAAGTGCCAATTATCCTTCTCAAATGATTATGTTCCATCCAGTTTTGCTGACAAGCAAGTTATGCCACATTTTAATAGGCAATAAAATGTATTATTAAATAATTAGTAGCTAAGAAACAGAAATTAGAGGGCACTTCCTTTCACATACATCCCCCAGTACTTCAAACTATTGATTTAAAGGCAACTCGATCCTCTAAAGAGGACAAAATGGAACCTGATACAGCAGTTTACCAGGAGACAATTACAAGGCTAATGATTGTTCGCAGAGAAATGAAGCAGGGAGAAATTCTAGAGAATTCCACCCTGGCTCTGTTTTGTCTGATCTGTCTCAAAATCCCCCAAAGAGCTAAAATTTCTCCAAATCTGTTCCTTGCTCTGAGCCCATTAATTACAGTGTTAAAGGTAAAGAAGTATTGATGTCTCTCCTCTGCTCCCTCCGTTCCCCCCCAGGTAACGCCAGCACTTGCTCAGCCTTTAAGGTATGGCTGCACTAACAGAGAAAAGCCCCACTAAGACCAATTAAGGCCTTTACTAAGAGGCTGAAAAGAAGACAAATGGAGGCAGAAAGCCCGATTACAAGGAACCTTTGTACAGATGTAAAGCAATTAGAACAGTCTCAAGGGCTGGCCAGTGCCGTACCTGCTAGGGAAGGATTTTACAGCTTGTCTAAACTTGGAACAATCTGTCTCTCTCTCTTTTTGGCTGAGTGTAAAAGTGAACCCTGTATTAGTGTCATGTATCGGTTGATAGCTCGGTATTGGTTTCCCTGAGCATGTTAAATCTGTAATGCTGCTCTCCAGATCCCTCGTGGATGACAATAGTGTTACACAGACAGCTCTAACGTACAAGGAAAGGAGATATGTCTGATGCTAAACCATGATAAAAAACAGTACCAAGTCTTTCAACCTTCTTTTATTTGCCTAATGCAAAACCTTAGCATGTCTCAAATTTACTGCACCATGCTGCGTAATTGGCACAGAATGTGTAAGAAGAAAATGTTTGTACTGCCGTTTTAATAATCAAAATAAATTTTGCAGTGACTCGATTTAAGGCAGCTTCCAATCTCAGGTCACTTTTACTTTTTCAAGAATAAAAATAAGACCAAAATACACTTCTAAGGAATGAAAAGTGACCAACCAAATGGTGCCTGAGAAGTTCTGCAATGCACAGGTACCCCCAGACGTCCCACACCCAGCACATGCAGAGCTCCCTCAGCCCTCTCTCCCCCTCCCCAGCCCTACAGAGGATTCACAAGCCCAGCTCCCCAAAAGCCAGCAGGACCTGCTGGCAGCTTTCTCCTAAACACCCTCCTGGTCTATTTGTGGTCTGGCTGCCTGACTGTGGTGGGAAAGGCAGCACTGCTGGGATGATGACGCTGGCTTGGGACACCTCCCTACACTTGCCCTGGCATCTGCTGGCACTGAGTGCGTGGCCGAGAGCTCCTGGATCCTCTGGTGCAGCACAGACACCAAGAAAGCACCAACACAAATGCCTTATTAAACACTTGGCAGGCATTTATGTGACAGTACCTGCCCTGGGTACCCTCAGCCTTCGGCATCCAAAGATGTAATGCAGCCCATAAATTTGTGGCCAAGTGTATTTTTGTCATACACGGATTTCTGAGGTGGAAAAAACTTGTCTTACATTCAGGTTATCATGGCAACAACACTTGGGTGTTTCCACAGGGCAACAGAGCCCAGGGAGCCACACGAGCAAAGTCACCCCTGTTCTGCAGAAGGGAAACCAGAGGCTCCTGGATAAAGCTCCTCTAGGTCAGCAGCCACGCTTCCTGCACTGAATTAGGCTTTAGGGTAATTGACCCACATGAAACAGGACTTGGAGGTTACTGGTCTATGTAGGATTTGTTATGATTTTATTACTGCCTCTCAAGGGTTTTGCTTTTTCAACACTTGTTCAGGTGGATGCAGGAAGGACACAGAGGTGCATGAAGAGGACACGAGTGGCTGTAACCTGTTCACTGCTCAGTTTAGAGTCTGACAATGAACAAACCTTCTGAGGAAGCCTCTGTAAGGAAAGATTTCCTGAGAGTTTAATCAGAGATAAATCATATAATGCAATGTGTTTAAGCTTTTTTCCTACCCCTCATCAATACTTTGTTGTGTTAAAGACTTAACTCCTTTAAAAAGCCCCCACAACCATAGTTTCTAATAAAAGATTCAACATTTCTTACATTAGGGAACGTTTTTTCAGAGGGCTAAGTACTCAGCAGCCCCTGCTGTGGTAAAAGGGGAGATTGTGTCTTGTGACACAATCTTAGCCACTGACTTGCTAAATTCTTTTCAAAAAAGGTTTTTGCTAACATGCCTTGATAGACCTGAGCTCATCCAAAAATCTGGTTTCTCCTAAAAACAAGGTCCAGATAAAAACAAAGTGCAGCGATGTGGCACATTAGTGCTTCACACTTGAAATTCAGGTTTAGCCACATCTGGGGTTTCAGTAAAATAAATCTGGACATCCATCATGGGTACCCTTCACATCACAACCATGTCTAAGAGGTTTCATTGTACGCAAAACCAAGAGCATCTGCTGGCCAGGTGTAAAAGTCTGTGCCATAAAAGCATCCTCAAACAGCCACCTCTCCCAGCCTGTCACTAATTCCCGTGGTGCTGAAGAATTCAAACACACAGAGATTATTTCAGAACAGTAACCCAAAACACAGTACACCAGGACATCATCTTTAGTGATGAGGCCAGCAGCATACCTTTGCTCTCTGAATTATTTAAGGCCATATTACTCACAGGCTGATCTTTGTACTGAATGGCAAAGAGGAGAGGGCTAAAGCAGGACCTCAATGCAAACCAAGCTGAGACCACTTAAAATCACTTAGGCAGGTGTATCACACTACATTACAATGAGGTTCCCCACAGAAGGAACCCTCTGTGGCCATTAACTCACTGTGCATTCAAGTATGTTGAATTCAGCTTAGATTTAAAAACTCAAAAGATCACACACAAGGACTGAGTTCTTCGGAAAATACTGGATTGCACCAATTACCAGCTTCACTGCCCTGTCAGGATTCGAGTGTGATTCTCTGTCTGCTGTGAGCCCCTCAAGTCATGTCTCTGACAGTGGCCACGGACAGACAGAATTTGTCATCCAGTGCTCTCAGCAATGAGGAGTTTTGATTCTGTGTCTCTTTTCCCTCTCCCCTCCACACGCAGGCACAGCTTGCCTCAGGTGAAGCCGAGGGCGAAAACGCTCTCCCTGGTGCTGTGCCTGTGATTTGGGCTCTGTTCTCACCCAGCTGAAAACTCCCACTCGAGCACCCCAGAGCAGCATCATTGGGCTGCTTCTTGCAATATTGGAAAAAGGTTTGGAGTGCTTTTTGCACAACACTGCAATTTGACTGAATGAATCGAAATTGCCTGTGTTTCTCCAAGCCTGTTCCAGACAGAGGTGTTCACCCATCCATTCATTTCCACAGTGTCCTGCCAAAGCAAAAAAGCACACTCCAAATTTTGCTCTATTGACATATAAATGCAGTCACTTCAGCTAAAGAGCTGCCAAGCCACTCTGAGGCTGGGTAACTTGATTAAATCTATATTAAGGTAGCAAGTTGTACTGCACGGCCTTTAACACCAAGGCGGGAAATAATTAAGTTTTAAAGCTGGTGAAAGATAATGCCAGCTCTGGTTTGCTGCTGCAGGGCTGATAAAGGAAGGGGTATACACTTGAACATTAATTAGGTACAAGCAAACAGCTTTGCTAATAGCTCGTGTTCTCATTCCCAAAATGTCAACAACAGATATTAGTGCCAGATGCCAGTGTAACATCTCCCATGGCTGGGGCTGGGACGTGGGGATTGGTTTGTGCACTTGGAGAAAATGCCAGCGCTGTCAGTGGGGACCTGGATGATGTCACAGGAGCAGGAAACGTCCCCAGGAGGGATCTGCCCAACCATGAGTCGTGTGTCACACAGAGAGGCCTGGGAAGGCAAATGGGAACAGTGAACTGGCAGAGCCTGAGAATCAGAGACAGCAGTGCTGAGATCACAGGTAAATCACTGGGGCTTGCAAACTGATCAAGCACCTTCCTCTCAAATGGCTTTAAAATCCTTACCTAACCCACTGCCTCAGCTGCAAAATTTGGGTTAAAAAAGGCTTGTTACAATGCAGAAGTCATCCCAGGGCCAGGCCAGCAACACCAGGCAAGTGTGAGCAAAGGCAGGACACAGGATTTGGGATGTGACCACATTATTGTCTGTCAAACACTTCCCACCACTGGGCACCACCTCACCACAATGAAAATAGACAGAATGGAAACCAAAAAGCCTGAAGAAGCAGCAGCAAATTCGAATTCTCACTACCATTGACAGGTCAGGATGTGGCATGATCCACACACTTCTACCCAGAGAACAGGGTTCTACAGCAGATGCATTTTTTTGTGGAACTACCACAAGTGGACTCCAAAAACCTCATCCAAAGCCAGGAGCACTGTGCCCACAGGGCAGAACACGCTCCCACCTCTGAGCAGCACCCAGTTTTCCCCCCAGCCTGAGCCCCCTCCCACCCTGTGACCCCTCCACATCCCTGCCCAGGTCTGATATGAGCACAGCGTGGGATGCACAAACAAAAACCCTGGAAAACTTGTAAGTAATGCATCTCTCTAGTGACATTTGAACTCCAGTTTAATCAAATCAAGTAGGATCCTTTCAAATATCACTTATCCTGTAACTGCAATTTCCAAATCTCTCAAATCCTGGCTTTCCTTTTAATCTCACATGAAAATTGTATTACACTAATACTGTTTACATCTCATTTCCTCTTTTCCATATAAAAATATCAGTAACTACATTTCAATTCTGTCCCATTACTCTTCTGCCATGCCATAAATCCCACGGGGCTTCCATGGCTCGAGCTCTGTGCTATTTGCTGCTTTTGCCCTGGACTGCCACCTTCCCCCAGAGACAGGTCTCACCATTCCCAAGCCAGCTGGATGCTTGGAGAAATCCAGTCCTGCACCAGGTAATGAGCACAGTGATTTTACACCATTCCTAGGTTTTAACTGGAATGGGCTAAAAAATAATCCCTCATTCTAACACCTGTGAATCCAGCCATTTCCATGAAGTCACAGACCATGCCTTCCTTCTTCCCTGGCTGAAGAATGTCAGCCCTAAGCCTGTTTTCATTTTTTAGTGCAATTTTAATAGCTTTTGTTGAGCAGTTTGTCTGCTTCCATAAGGATGGCCTTAAATCCCTTTCTCCAGAACCCCAGAAGATCCAGAAGGCCAGATGGCCTCAGGAAAAGCAGTGCCCAGGACCTGTGATACAAAGGATATCCAGTGAGGAGTCTGCTGAGGACTGAACATAGAAACAAGGATGTGTTTCCATTTTCCTGGAAAGGGGTAGTAACTGCTGTGTATTGTGTACCTGACTTTCTCTTCTCAGCTGAAAAACACATCACACAGATACACCCCGAGGCCACAGAGTGAGTAAGAGGCATCACCTGCATCTCTTTTCTCTCTCTGCTTACCTGCATTCAACTGCTTTTGTGGAAAAAAGGCTCAGGGCTGTGTCCCTCCTCCCAGGGCCCAGGGGAAGCCATCTCTGTCACAGCCACACCAGTATCACCTGTCTCCCTTTCACTCCAAAACAAACGACCTGAGCTCATTAGCAGATAAATGCAGTAGCAGGTTACAGCATTCCCAGTAAATCCACTGGCAAAAGCAAACCCCACAGACAGGGCTTGAATAAAGTATTTTTTAAAGGAGATATCTTTAATCACTGTATTTACCTTTTAATTTTCCAGGTAAAGGCTTTCAAGAACTTCAGAAATGAGGGCTGTTAAAATGCAAAGTCTGGTAAGGGAAAGAGTAAATCATGCAGGAAAAACACAAAGGAATCCAGAACTTCCAGCTCACAGAAATGCTGGGTCCAAAATGACACTGGCTGAGACTTAATCATAATTAGTGCAGTGAGGGCCTGAGCTAAATAAGCTCCTGTACACTGGGATGAAGTGACCTGAGTGATGCCACTGCTCCCAGCTAAAACACAACTGGACTCCTTGGCACTCCTTGTGCTGCCCTTCACTTTGTCCCTCGAGCCTCTGTGCTGCAGCTCTCAGTGCTCAGTGTCAGAACAGCACCAGGAGGAGATGGATGTGCTGTGCTATGGCACCAGGCAGATCCCTGCACTTCCTTTAACCTTCCAAACATTTTCAAATTGTAAAATGAACTCATTATTACTGGTGAAGACCAGTCAGGACAAACACATCACCCCAAAATGGGGCCAACTGAGCTTCCTGCCTGCCCTTCACACCTGGATTTCTATAACAAAAAAAAGAGAAAAAGAGGGTAAACTCAACATTTTTACTGACTTTAATACTTTAATTCTACAGTGAGGGTTGATAGCAATCTATAAACAGAATTATTTGCAACAAGACTCAATATTGTTTTCTCTTGCTCAGACTGTTGACAACAAAGGGAATGCAATTCTGACTGCTTGGGTTTTGCTGCAAGAGGAGCTACACAAGCAGCAAATGAAGCTCTATTTTCCATTTCACTTTCTGTGTTCATTTCTAAGGAGAATAGAAGAGAATGTTTCTACAGGGAAATGTGGAGCTCAGAAAAACTGGGGTTTTAAGTCCAATGTTTGAACTCTCACTTCTGATGTGGATTCAAAATTTCATTGATGATTTTGGCCTTCTTACAGCTACTGCCCACATCTGATTCACTTGCCACAGGAGGATTGCCTGTTTTCATGGGAGAATTTCCTCCAGGCTTCCATAAAAATGCATGATGAGGTCCAAGTCTTCTCGTTCCTCCCAGCCCACCTTCATTAGGAAGGCAGGCTGCTGTTTCTTTAAGGAATATCTCAGCAGAAACACACAAAATCCTTGGAATCAGTCTGAAAGAGAGGCCAAGGACATTCCTTCCCAAGCATTAGATTTGGTTTCACATGAGATGATTAGACTCATCCATGCTAATTACACTAGAAAGAACTAATTAGAAAAATCTACCATTCAGCTAATGAGGGCTGGGCCTTAACTATCTCAGTGCTTAATTTTTCAGGTTGTAAAATATTACTTTACCCTCCTTCCCCCCTCTCCCTGCATGCCATCACCATGTTAATTCTTGTAATAGAGATGATCATTAAATACCTGCTAAAGAAATATTTGTTAATACCTGCAAGTGCCAGTTTTAAACCAGCTGCACTCTGCTGTAATTAAAGTGTGGAGAGGATGGGCTCAATCCTCTGCCAGTTGAGGGGAGCAGCCAAAGGACCAACCTGCAGCCTCCAAATCTGCCCACTCTGGCTGAGGTAGTCCAAGGGGTAGCACCAAACTGCTTAGGAATTCTCTGCACTGCTTCAGTGCAGCCTTTTCAATAAATATACTTTTTCCTTCCCTTGGGAATAATGCAGGAGAAGGGATTTCACATGTAATATTATCAACGTGGGAGGAGAGTTTATTAAAAAGCAATGATACCACCTGATAAAGACTGACATCTCTGCCAAGGTTAAAGCATTTAGCAGGAAGCTGATGGAATGAGCATAATGAAAAGCTAATAAATCAGAGTCCTTCATTATACAATAAACTCATTAAGCTACTCGTTGAAAATGGCAAGCCAGACATAGCACAATATTGTTAGACTACCACTGTTAAAAGCTTTCCTAGAAAATATAAATTCAAAGCCAGGCTTTGAGTTTTGCTGTATTTACATACTTAGTGTCCATTTGGAAGTTTAATGAAAGATATTAGGAAATATCTATGTGGTGCAGCATCCACTCAGTACATAAACTGTGCTTTTCCAAAGAGGATTCTCAGCCAGTCTGGCAAGGGCCCAAACCCTGCACTCCCTATGATGATGTGTGAAATTAGTGAAAATTGAAATGCCAGAACTTCTATTTTTTTTATGAAAACCTTTGAAAAACCAGACATGTTTCTATATCGGATTTTTATTTTATTCATCTCCCCATCCCCACTTTCCCCTGGAGCCACTAAACTAAATCTATTTTAACGTATGACCAGCATGATTCTGATTTTTAATAGGCTTAAGAAGACCCATCTTGAAATCCTCACTGTGAACACCACGGAGTGTAATGAGAAATCCAAAACAGGGCAGGTCTCTCATGTATGTGAACTTCACGATGGTGGCTACAGAGGAACTGAACAGCATTGCTGTCATTCTTACTTCAGCCATACTCATGTAAATCAGGAGTAAATAATAAGAAACTACTAGAATTAGGCTAATTTCTTTGCATCTTCCATTGTAGGGCCAATGTTTTTTTAAAAAATTCAAGCTTTATAATCTTGGTTTTTAAAAATATGGCTCAAAAGGTCTAGTTGTAATTTTTTTAATCATCTACTACTCTAGAAAATTCAAAATAAATTTTATATATATATATATATAAAAATATATATATATATAAAAATGCACAGTCAGAGTAAATACAGCAAATGTTCCCCTTGATTAAATGGCCTTGTTAGAACATACATTCTTCTAATTCTAAACCAGAAAACTGGGGGTGTGGATTGAACCAGAGAGCAAAGCCACACAGTGTGATTACACGGAGAGACAGATCTGACTGGAAGGGTTCAATTCAGAGCCTTCACTGCTGGCATTACACAGGAGTTAAGACAGTGACCCAGACCCAGGGAATGCCTGGGAATGACCTGATTTTACATCTCAGCAATGGAAAGCAGGAGGTACCTCCTTGAAATGAATGAAGTCAGCATGATGTAAGAAATCCCAGACCCAGTTATGGGTAAGGGCGTGCGAGGTCAGGTCCAGGGAAGGAGGATGTTGGTAGAAAGGCATTTTAATAAGGAAAATTAGTCAGAACTAGGGATTTTTAATGGCTTTTCTGGCTGCCTTTGGAATGAAAGCAATATATTTGTAACCAGACCACTGCAGAGAACCACCCTGGCTGCAGCTCTGCACACACAACAATTCCCTCCCACACTGGGTTTGCCAGCAGCAGCTCTTCAGGAGCACCCAGTCCCTGGAACCACTCCTTGTGACCTCTGCCAGTGCTCACCACGGCCTCCTCTGGCAGCCCAGAACTCCTGGGGTCCCAAAGCCTGCAAGAACTGCTGTCCTTACCACCCACACCCACATCTTCTGGGCATCAGGTTCACTCCCCACCAACATTCACAGTATGGCATCTCACCTCTGTAAATGACCGGAACTTGGCAGCAGAACTCGCAGTAAAATGTCCCAGAGGAGTCTGGGACTGAGCTCGCACGTCCACGAACAGGGCTATGGGTGGGGAGGTCTGGCAGGGGGAGGTGGGTGGCCCCTGGCAGATGCAGAGCTCCCATCCCAGCACGAGCTCTGCCGGCAGGGCTGGCCCTGAATCCAGCGCGGCTGCTGCTGGCAGATCAGAAGGAATTTTTTCTGCTCTGTGCGATTTATGTGGGGAAGAGCAGGTGGTTGGTACTGGAATCCCCTTTTCAAGTTCGCTCTAGACCCAGATCACAGAGGAGATGTGCAGTAGAAGAGAAGCCTCCCTTTGTGCAGAAGTTCTCAGCTCCCCCACCCACTCCCACCCACCTGCACGTCAGCATCGTGTGTGTCTGAGCCAGGCTGGGACCAGCTGAGGACACCTCCGTGCCTCTGATTCCCAGGGCACAGGCACAGCACCAGCACTGCACGGAGAACCTGCCCATCCCAGGCCACTGCATAGAAAAATATCGGAACAAGCACTGACCGAGCTACCTGGGAGCTGCCATTCTAAGAATAACAACCCTGCCTCCCCCAGAGAGGTTAGGGGAAGGGAAGGAGCTGGGAAACCAGCTGCCAACAGTGCAGTGTGAACATAATCTTCAATTCACCTACGTCTTTAAAGTAAAGATGGGGGGCATTAAGACCTTACTAACTCACAGGATTTAATACTCGGTTTTAAGGCTTCTAATAATAATAATAAAAAGCTTACATATTCCACCAAACAGCCCCAAACAGGCAACCTTTATTATCTGTTATGTCAGCTGTGCCTAAAAAATCAAGCGAAACAGTGTGTACCCTTTAATAGTTAATCCTCTAACATGTAATTAGGCATTCACATGACAATCAGAACAGGACTATATTTCATGTTTGCCTTCCCTTTCAAAGTCTCTACTAGAGGGGCACTTACTCTGTCAAATCTGCTATAGTAATCAAAACATTGAAATTACTTCTTTCCACACTAAATATACTGGAACTGGTTGTTTGATTAAATGTAGAGCAGAGAGTGCAATTTGCTAAATTACAAGTATTCTGAACATGTAAATATAGTTTAATTACTGCAATTAAAGAAGATTACTGGAGATTGGCAGATGGGAATGTAATGCTGTTTTAATTAGAGTTTTTAATGCACTGTAACATAAGCATAATATTAACCCTTTATCCTGGAAAGGGCTGGCTAGTCTCTGAAAAATATCCTTTGAAAAATGTACTAGAGCTAGTGTTTCATAACAAGCCTTCAAGTCAATTCAGTGCAAAGCGNGCTACAGAGGAACTGAACAGCATTGCTGTCATTCTTACTTCAGCCATACTCATGTAAATCAGGAGTAAATAATAAGAAACTACTAGAATTAGGCTAATTTCTTTACATCTTCCATTGTAGGGCCAATGTTTTTTTAAAAAATTCAAGCTTTATAATCTTGGTTTTTAAAAATATGGCTCAAAAGGTCTAGTTGTAATTTTTTTAATCATCTACTACTCTAGAAAATTCAAAATAAATTTTATATATATATATATATA